>ML271774.1:535-90756 GCA_005239495.1 Nicotiana undulata | reverse complement strand
TGTTTCTAGACTCGTTCGAGGACGAACGTTTGTTTAAGAGGGGGAGAATGTAACGACCCGGCCCGTCGTTACGTAAAACCTGCATTCTAATTGTTGTTATTGACTTGTTCTATATTGGTTATAATATAATTGATGTATTAGAGTTGGTAGGCTTGAAATCAGAATGGTTGTAGTGAGAGTTTAGTCATTAAGTCTTTAAAACTAGCCTCGAAGTGAGCAAAGTTAATTGAGAGTTGACTTATTGGTAAACGACCTCGGAATGTGAATTTTATGGCTCGGATAGCTTCGTTAGGTGATTTGGGACTTAGGAGTGTGTTCAGAATAATTTTGTGATGTCCGGTGTAGAATTAGGCTTGAATTGGTGAAAGTTAGTTTTTGGCGATTCCGGACGGCAACGGAAAATAGGCTACCGGGGTCGGAATAGAATTCCAATAGTTGGAACAAGTTCGTAATGTCATTTTGGACTTGTTTGCAAAATTCCAGGTCAATCGGAGTTGATTTGGATAGTTTCGGCATCATTGATGAAATTTAGAAATATCAAAGTTCTTAGGCTTGAATCCGATACAAAGTTGGAGTTTTGATGTTAGTTTTGGTGTTTTGAGAGTGCAACTAAGTTTGAATGATGTTATGGGATATGTTTTTAAGTTTGGTTGGGGTCCCGAGGGCCTCGGGTGTGTTTCGGATGGTAAACGGAGTGTGTTCAGCCTTAGAAGATATGATGTTGCTGCTGCAATTTCTGTTGTTGGTTTCCTTCTACGCGATCGCGGGAGGGTGTTTGCGATCGCGTAGGGTTAGCTGGGAAATGGAAGATTTTTTGTCTATCGCGATCGCATGGAGGAGGTCGCGATCGCGTGAATTGAGCAGGGTGTGTAGTGCGATCGTGTAGTGGAGTTCGCGATCGCGTAGAGTAATTGGGCGCGTGAGGGAGCAGCTGATGGTGTATCGCGATCGCGTGGTCATGGTTGCGATCGCGTGAGTTTGGGCTAGGATGAAGCGCGATCGCGTGACTAATGTTGCGATCGCGTAGTGTTACAATTTGAGGCAGTTATTTTGTTCTTCGCGATCGCGTGCCTTTTCCTGCGATTGCGATGAACAAAGAACTGGGCAGTTAAATAATATTTCCTCCGCGACCTAAACCCCTTTTTACAACATTGTTGTACGGAAAAGAGCTCTTGGGGGCGATTTTGAAGAGGGAAATCCTTGTTCTTCATTGAGGTAAGTGTTCTAGTCATTAAAACTCGATTATGGGTGATTATAGACCATAATCCCAGCCTTTAATTCATGAAAAACAGTAGAAAAATAGGATTTTGGGGCATGAGATTATGAGACCTTCAAGGGTCGATTTGAGGGGTCAAACGGACTCTGATTTCGGTGTTCTTTATATGTACAAACTCGTGAGAAGAAGAAGAACACTTTTCTGTAAAAATTTCTGAGTTTCAAGTCGCGGGCCTGGGGGTCGGGTTTTGACCGAATTCGGATTTTGAGTTAAATTCGATATTTTTCAATTGAAATTTATTCCTTAAGCATATGTTGATGGTAAAAATCTGAACTTGGTAGATTTGGAGCCTTCGGAGGTTGATTCGAGAGGCAAGCGCATTGCGGAGTAGTTTCGGGCTAGTTTTGAGGTAAGTAATGTCTTTAAATCCTGTCCTGAGGGTATGAAACCCCGGACTATGCACCCTTTCACGGGTTTTGAAAGAAAAAGGTGGAAACTTTGGAACCTGTTTCCTATTTAGACGACTATTGAGTTGCGAATCCGATTTTTAAGCCTTTGCTTAAATAGTATTTATACATTATGATATGTTTTGGGCTGTAAGCCATGTTTGGGGCCTAGTGCCGATTTGTTTACCCCTTGGGGAATATTTTTACTATTTTCCTCACTGCTATGTTATGATTTTACACTCAGTCTTTTCTGTGAATTTGTTTTGGNTGTCTGACTGAGTGAGGCTGCTGGCCTGTATTGTGAGGATGATATGATATGAGTGAGGCTGCGGGCCTATATTGTGTGTGAATTATGCCATGATGTGGCTTATTATTGCGCTTGGGCTGTATGAGCCCCTCCGGAGTCTATAACACACCCCTAGTGAGCGCCGGTACCGATTAAGTGATGCCTGCGGGGCTTATGCAGAGTGATTGGGAGGTTGCCTGATGGGCAGAGTGATTGTGAGGTTGCCTGATGGGCAGAGTGATTGTGAGGATGCCTATTGGGCTGATACTGAAAAATATTGTTACGAGAAATGATTATGGCCCGAGGGCCAGTTTTATGAAAGGTTTTACTGAGTTTTCAAACTATGATTTACTTTGTTTTCACACTGGTTTTACTAATGATTTAACTGAGATATATCGATATTTACTTGTTTTTTTTTCAAAGGAGTCTGGAACTGGTTTTTGAACCTATGAATTTGATGAATACTACGTGGTGACTTGGTGTTTTACTGGTTTGTGGAATTGTGTACATGTTCTGTGTGTTTATATTACTCAGATTGTGATTTAATTTCATTACTACTGAGTTGGCATACTCATAAAGACTCCATGTGCCTTTGTGCACAGATCCAGGTACTAGTTCGCAGCAGTAGCTGACGCAGTTGATAGCAGCATTTCACGGGATTTCGAGGTAGCTGTCTAGCGTCCACAGCTTCTCCATTTCCCTTCCTTGTTTAGCTTTAGCATTTTATTCAGAGATTTACATTATAGTTTTTAGCAGAGTTAGATTTTATTCGTAGATGCTCATGACTATTGACTCCAGTTCTTGGGAGGTTGTTTAGGCTAATATGGGAACGCTAAGACATTATTTTCATTATTTATGCTATGGTTGCTTGCTTATTATTTAATTGTGAACTGCTATAATTGAACAAATGCGTAGTAATGTGATGGTTGGCTAGCCTAGTTCCACGATAGGCGCCATCACGGCCTGTTAGGATTTGGGGTCGTGACAGAAGTCTATCCTGAATGACCTTCACCTTGTCCAAGGCATCCTGGACTAACTCAGAACCCAACAATCTAGCCTCTCCCGTCTCAAACCACCCGACTGGCGACGGACACCGCCTACCATACAACGCCTCATACAGAGCCATCTGAATTCTCGACTGATAGTTGTTGTTGTAGGCAAACTCAGCTAAAGGCAAAAACTGGTCCCATGAACCCCCAAAATCAATGACACACGCTCGTAACATATCCTCCAAGATCTGAATAGTACTCTCGGACTGTCCGTCCGTCCGAGGATGAAACGATGTGCTCAAATCAACCCGTGTGCCCAACTCACACTGAAATATTCTCCAGAAATGGGAGGTAAACTGAGTACCTCGGTCAGAAATAATGGACGCAGGCACACCATGCAATCGAACAATCTCCCTCATATAGATCTTTGCCAACTTCTCTGAAGAATACGAAACTGATACAAGAATGAAGTGTGCTGACTTAATCAGCCTATCCACAATGACCAACACCGCATCAAACATCCTCTGAGTCCGTGGGAGTCCAACCACGAAATCCATGGTGATACGCTCCCACTTCCACTCGGGGAGCTCACTTTGTTGCATCAAACCACCGGGTCTCTAGTGCTCGTACTTAACATGCTGACAGTTCAAGCACCGAGCTACATATGCTACAATATCTTTCTTCATCCTTTGCCACCAATAATGCTGCCGCAAGTCCTGGTACATCTTTGCGGCGCCTAGATGAATGGAATACCGTGAACTATGGGCCTCCTGCAATATCAACTCACGAATACCATCAACATCAGGTACACAAATACGACCTTGCATCCTTAAGACTCCCTCATCATCAACTGTGACCTGCTTGGCACATCCGTGCCGGACCGTATCTCTAAGAACACATAAATGACGATCATCATACTGCATGTCCCGAATACGATCATACAATGAAGAACGGGCCACAGTATGGGCCAAAACACTTCCAGACTCAGAAACCTCCAATCTCATAAACCGGTTGGCCAAATCCTGAACATCCAAAGCAAGTGGTCGCTCTCCGACTGATAAATAGGCAAGACTACCCATACTGGATGACTTCCGGCTCAAGGCATTTTCCACCACATTGGCCTTCCCCGGATGATATAAGACAGTAATGTCATAGTCCTTCAACAAATCTAACCATCTCCTCTGCCTCATATTCAACTCTTTCTGCTTGAAGAGATACTGCAAACTCTTATGATCCGTGAACACTTCACATGGCACCCCATACAGATAATGCCTCCAAATATTCAACGCCTGAACAATAGCTGCTAACTCCAAATCATGAACTGGATAGTTCTTCTCATGAACCTTCAACTGACGTGAAGCATAAGCTATAACCTTGCCATCCTGCATCAACACTCGACCAAGTCCTACTCGTGAAGCATCACAATACACGGTATAAGGCCCTGAACTTGTGGGCAAAACTAACACTGGTGTCGTGGTCAAGGCTGTCTTGAGCTTCTGAAAGCTCGCCTCACACTCATCTGACCACCTGAACTAGGCACCCTTCTGGGTCAACCTGGTCATCGGGGCTGCGATAGATGAAAAACCCTCCACAAAGCGGCGATAATAACCTGCTAAGCCCAAGAAGCTCCGAATCTCTGTAGCTGATGTGGGTCTAGGACAATCTCTAATTGCCGAAATCTTCTTAGGATCCACCTGAATATCCTCTGCCGACACCATATGACCCAAAAATGCTACCGAACTCAACCAGAACTCACACTTGGAAAATTTGGCATACAACTGACTATCCTTCAGAGTCTGGAGGATGACTCGAAGGTGCTGCTCGTGCTCCTCTCGGCTGCGAGAGTATATAAATATATCATCAATGAAAACAATAACAAACGAATCCAAATAGGGCCTGAACACTCGGTTCATCAACTCCATAAAAGCAGCGGGGGCATTTGTCAACCCAAATGACATCACCAAGAACTCATAATGCTCATACCGAGTGCAAAAGGCTGTCTTAGGAACATCAGACGCCCTAATCCTCAACTGATGGTAACCAGATCTCAAGTCTATCTTGGAAAACACTGTAGCACCCTGAAGCTGGTCAAATAAATCATCAATCCTCGACAAAGGATACTTATTCTTAATAGTAACCTTGTTCAACTGTCGGTAGTCAATACACATCCTCATTGAGCCATCTTTCTTCTTAACAAACAACACTGGGGAACCCCAAGGAGAAACACTAGGCCTAAAGAAGCCTTTATCCAACAAATCCTTCAACTGATCCTTCAACTCCTTCAGCTCTGGCGGGGCCATACGATACAGCGGAGTAGAAATGGGCTGAGTGCCCGGAGCCAACTCAATGAAAACGTCAATATCCCTGTTGGGTGGCATACCCGGCAGGTCAGCAGGGAATACCTATGGAAACTCATGAACCACGGGCACATACTCCATAGAAGGAATCTCAACACTAGAATCACGAACATAGGCCAAATAGGCCAAACAACCCTTCTCGACCATGCGCCGAGCCTTCATATATGAAATAACTCTACCGGAAGAATGACTAGGAATCCCCCTCCACTCCAAACAAGGTACTCCTGGCAAGGCCAAGGTCACAGTCTTGGCATGACAGTCCAGAATAGCATGATAGGGGGATAACCAATCCATCCCCAATATAACATCAAAGTCAACCATATCAAGAAGAAGGAGATCTACCTGAGTCTCCAGACCACCAATAACCACTAAGCATGAATGGTAGACTCGATCTACCATAATAGAATCACCAACCGGTGTAGACACATATACATAAGTACTCAGGGAATCACGGGGCATACTCAGATAAGGGGCAAAATATGAAGACACATAGGAGAACGTAGAACCCGGATCAAATAGAACCGAAGCATCTCTGCTGCAAACTGAAACCATACCTGTAATAACTGCATCAGAGGCCTCAGCCTCAGGTCTGGCAGGAATAGCATAGCATCGGGGCGGAGCCCCTCCAACCTGAAAATCTCTAGGTCGACCTACTGCGGGCTGACCTCTACCTCTCGTGGCCTGTCCTCCACCTCTAAAAGTCTGACATCCACCTCTGGCACCTCGACCTCCACCCCTAGCTGGCTGAGGAGGTGGGGGTGCACCTAATGCGGGAACCATAGCACGGGAACCTTGATACTAAGAACCACCAAAACCTCGGGGGGGTAATCTGGAAATGTGCCACGTACCACCTCAAGTGAAACAAGACCTCGGTTGCTGGGGCTGCTGGCCCTAAAATTGTACCTGACGACTAGAATAACCACCCTGGAAGCTCTGTATCGGCGGTGCACTAATAGGAGCTGACGGTGCACTGCGGGATACCTGAAGTGCCAACTGTAATGGCCTAGGAGGCACCACTAAATCGACCGAAATGACGAGGTCTCTTGTCAAAATGCTGACCACTGCCCTGTGATAAGACCATCTCAATACGCCTGGCCACATCGGCCGCATCCTGAAAGGAGATATCAATGCCTGTCTCTCTGGCCATCTGAAGTATAATAGGCTGATCTAGACCCTCAATAAACCTCCTCACCCTCTCACGATCAGAAGGGAGTATCATGATAGCATGCCGAGCCAAAAGTGATGAACCTGGTCTCGTACTGTGTAACAGTCATAGATCCCTGCTGGAGGCGCTCAAACTGCCTCCGAAGATCCTCCCTCTGAGTAACTGGAAGAAACTTCCCCAAGAACAACTCAGAGAACTGAGCCCAAGACAAAGGTGCAGACCCAGCTGGTCTAGTCAAGCAATAGTCCCTCCACCAAGTCTTGGCGGTACCAGAAAGACGGAATGTGGAAAAATCAACTCCGTTGGACTCTACGATGCCCATGTTCCGAAGAACCTCATAACAACTGTCCAAGTAATACTGGGGATCCTATGATGGTGCACCAGTAAAAGTAGTAGGGAATAACTTGGTGAACCGATCCAATCTCCACAAAGCATCGGCAGACATAGCTGCCCCCTCAACGACCTGTGCCACAATACCCTACTGAACTGCTCCAGCTGTCTGAGGTGCTGGAGTCTGGAACTGAGTGGATAACTGCTCTGGTGTGCAAGTAGCAGGAGTCTGGGTCCCTCCCCTAGCCTGAGAGACGGCTGGTGCAGTAGGAAGTAGACCGGCATGAGCCACACTCTCCATGAGGCCCACTAAGCGGACCAGAGCGTCCTGAAGAACCGAGGTGGCAATGAACCCCTTTGGGACCTGAGCTGGTCCCACTGGAACCGTCTGAGCAGGAACCTTATCGGCAAAGTCTACTTGTGGGTCCTCTGCTGGGGCTGCTGCTCTGGGATGAGCCCTGCCCCTGCCTCGGCCTCTAGAACGGCCTCGTTCTCGTCCTCGGCCCCTCGTAGGAGCTGCAACAGGAGGATCGGGCTGTTGATCGGTAGATGAGGAAGCACGCGTTCTCGCCATCTGCAAGAAAATATAATAGAAACTCAATTAGCGTTTAGAATTCAAATCGCACGACAGAGAAGAAGAAATGTGAAGTTATTCCTAACTTTGCAGCCTCTAGGGGATAAGTACAGACGTCTCCGTATCGACCCCTCAGACTCTACCAAGTTTGTCTGTGAATTGTGAAACCTAAGGAACCTAGGGCTCTGATACCAACTTGTCACAACCCGAAATCCCACCTTCAAAGCTGTGATGGCGTCTAACGTTGAACCCGCTAGACAAGCCAACGTTTTGGTTAAATTTACTATTTTCTCCATTTGTGATATCTAAAAGAAAAACAATAAGCATGAACAATTGAATAAGAATGCGGAAGCTAAGAATTTATAAACTTAATATAATAAATATTACGAAATTTCCGTACATAAACCCCCAGAATTGGTTTCACAGTTTCACGGACAGTCTAAGATTACTAAAAACAAGAGTCTGAAATAAACAGATGTAGCTGTCTAGAAATACAAGATAAGACAGAAAGGGAATAGATAAATGGTGACGCCAAGGCATGTGGACGCCTGCAGGTCTACCTCGGTGTCGCCGTGGACTGAAGGATACTCCCTCGCTCAACGTCCACTAGGTCCGGCGCTGTAATCTGCAAAACATTAAGAAGTACATGTGTAACATCAGTACAACCGACCCCATGTACAGAGTAAGGGCTGAGCCTAACCTCGGCGAAGTAGTGACGAGGCTAGGACATGACAAATAACGAATACATGTGCAGTTCAATACTATAATAAAGAAGTAATGACAAGAAATAAACAGTTTAAGCACAAAAATGGGGTTAACATGCTGGGGGAAAAAGGCAACAATTCACTGAAATGACAGAACAAGATAACAACTGAAATGTATAAAATAACAGCAGGAATTAACAACTCTGAACTAATAAATAAACAGAACGGCACGACATGTCCCCTCGTGCTATAACCTCACAAAACACTCGGCACGGAATGTCCCCTCGTGCATAAATAAATAATCGCTCGGCACCGAATGTCCCCTCGTGCATTAATAACTAATCACTCGGCACGGAATGTCCCCTCGTGCATAACCTCACGAAACACTCGACACAGAATATCCCCTTGTGCATAAATAAATAATCACGCGGCACGAAATGTCCCCTCGTGCATAAATAAATAATCACTCGGCACAGAATGTCCCCTCGTGCATAACCTCACAAAAACACTTAGCACGGAATGTCCCCTCGTGCATAAATAAATATAAAGGCAACATATTAACAATAAAATCAACATTAATAAACTTTAAATTCTCAGAAATTTTAAACAAGTATACTACCGTCCCGGCAAGGGGCACAGGTATAACCAATTTCACTCAGAAGTACAACTGAACAAATAATTCTCAACCGAACGAATAATCAATAATATTCTACATCATGAATTACCCTCGATGCATAACTTCCAGAATGTCAATTACTTCATATCACAACGAATATCAATGAAAACTACATATAGTACTAAAATTCGACTCACGGGCATGCTTGACCACAACATATAGGTACTCGTCACCTCACATATACGTTGTACATGATATTATCACATAGAAATTAAGACTCAACACCTATTCCCTCAAGCTAAGGTTAGGCCAAGCACTTACCTCGGCTCCAAGAATCCAAATCAAGCCTCTAGCACCGCTTTTCCTCTCGAATCCGACTCCGAAATGATCGTATCTAGACATAATCGACTCAATAATATCAATATATGCTAACCAATTCAATTCCCAAGTTTAATTATAGAATTCCTATCATTCTTCCAAAAAATCCAAAAAATCGACCCCGGGCTTTCTTGGTCAAAACACGAGGTTCAGACCAAAACCCGATCAGCCATTCCCCACAAGCCCGAATATACAATTTGTTTTGAAATTCAACCGCAAAACGAGGTCAAATTCCCAAATAATCAAAAAGCCCTAACTCTACCAAAACCCCCAATTTCTACCCCTTTAATTCCATGTTTTAGGCCTAGAATGTAATATATATTGATGAAAAATGGAAGAAAACAATGTTAGAATCACTTACCTAAGAGGCTATGGTGATGAAGTGCTTCAAAAATTTCCTAAGAGCTTTGGAGAAGAAAGGGTTTATGGAAAAATGGTCAAATCCCGAGTAAGTGTTCTGTTTTGGATCATTTAAATCGCTGGGAAAAAATGACCTACGCGATCGCAGGAGACCTCCTGCGATCGCGTAGAGTACTGGTCCAAGACAATTGCGATCGCGAAGAAATGAGTGCGATCGCGGAGAGTACTGGACAATGACCCTCGCGATCGCGACCAAGCGACCGCGTCCGCGTAGAGTGATGTGCTACCCAGCCCCCAGCTTCCTTTAACGTTATGCGATCTCGTGAGGCCCCTCGCGGTCGCGTAGAGCAATACCCCTAGGCTCCGCGATCGCGTCCTAGGCCCTGCGATCGCGTAGGGTTATTTCCCCACCCCCAACCACTTGAACATCGTGATCGCGTGAATTGCACCGCGATCGTGAAGGGTAAATCACAGGACACCAGAATAGCAACAAAACTCCAGATTTTTAGCCTAGGTAACACCCCGACGCCTACCCGAAACTCACCCGAGCCCTCGGGGCTCAAACCAAATATACACACAACCTCAAAAACATCCTACGGACTTGTTCGAGTAATCAAAACACCAAAATAGCATCATAAACATCGAATTAAACCTCAAAATCTATAAAAATTCTCAAAAAAACCTCTTAAACCTCAAATTTTCCATTTTTAGTTCGAATCACGTCAAAATAAGTCTGTTTCTTACCAAATTTCACAAATAACTCATATAAAACATATTGAACCTGTTCCGAGTTCCGGAATCATAATACGGGCCCAATAACCCAGGTTTCACATCAAATTTCATTTCTAAAAGCCTTTATATTTTAAAAAAAAAAATTCTTTAAAAATTTATTTCTCGGACTTGGGACCTCGGAATTCGATTTCGGGCATACGCCCAAGTCCCATATTTTCCTACGGACCTTCCGGGACCGTCAAATCACGGGTCCGAGTCTATTTATAAAAAATATTGACCAAAGTCAACTTTATTCAAACAATTATTATAAAATCATCATTTTATCAATTTTTCACATAACGGCTTCTCGGCTGCACGCTCGGCTTGTGCACGCACATCAAGGTGAGATAAAAGGAGGCTTTCATGGCCTCGGAACACAGATTTAGCTAAAATTATACGGGATGACCTTTTGGGTCATCACATATGGTGTTAATTATATACACCGCACATCAATAATAATAAGATGAGATTATTTGGTTCCTAACCCCGAATCACTTATGAGGGGAGAATGTAATATACTTTCATATACAACGTATAGCAAACTGATATAGATAACTTTGTTCTCATAAGCAATAATTTAACTATTAAGTAGAGGCACTCAATAAATCATCTTGCTAAACCGGTTGTAATGTAAACAAACTTATCAAGATAAACTATCTTGAATAGAAAATCTGAAAATTATGCTCTAAATTAAATTATTTAGCAAGTTACCTCGCAAACACCAGGTTGTGGGTTAATAATAATCGCACATTTAAGCATCTCACAGATGCATCTTATGTGGTATACATGGCAGGCGAATGAGCCCATATTCACCTTTGATATTTTCAGCATTCATGGGATTCAATCCCAATTTTAGTTGGTCTATTAATTAATGAAAACAAGCAACATTAGAGAATTTGTAAAGAACTTTCTAGTTCTTTAATATTTACCCATGTGAATTCTCTATTATTTTTTCACATCATACTTATATTAATATGACTAAACTAATTATGCCAACTGCATAAATTATCACTATTGATAAACTGTAGGTTTACACCATGACGTGTGCAATCATCAATAAAATTCAAGTTTATTATGATATGGATTTTTATATCAATAAACTTCTACTTTATTGTGGCATTTTTTTAAATATTTGTGTAGTACAATTCTTGAAGAATAAAGCTGGTAGCTTTTCACATATATATTACCCTGCTACAACTTGTAGAAATAGAAGATATTAAATCTTTCCTTTATTTATAGTCTCGGTATAACCAGTCGCTTTCGCGAATACTTTAGAAACTCAATAAGTTTCTTTGAGACTTACTACAACACAATAAATTGACATTATAATCAATTGTATTCCTCCAAAAAAGTAATAATTGGCTCTTTCAGAGCTCTGAATTAATTTGGTACTACCACATATTCATCAACATCCATATGGTGAATATCACTTTTAAAGATAAGGTTACCATTATGATCATGGTCAAAATTATATGCAAGATATGTTGCTTGCATTACTGTTGTCTTTTAATAATCATATTGCCATATTATTTTGATAATAGATACGTGATCAATGGTCATTCATTCCATAATAATGAAATTATTTTCTTATTTTATCTCAAACATTTTTCTAGAGATTAGTGGGGTATATCCACTACCACTAGCACACTCATATTCTTCCAAGAATGAATATGTATTCATAAATCAGATGTTGTCACATTCACATCATGAATGGACCATAATCATCTATATGTGCTTTACAAAATCTCATGTCAAATCGTTGACAAATATTACTTTCATATAGTGAAGGATTATTTTGAGAATCCGCATTATTCTCATTATCACAATGATGACGATTATAATTTCGTCTATTTCCACATCCACATCCATTGATACCTTCACAGTAATAATTTTGTCTTCTTTCAGACTTATTACATATTGCTATCACATTCTCTTAAGGGAATGAGAATAAAACAAATTCAATGGGACGAATTTTCACTTCTTTGCCCGCAATCATACATGAATTTGATCATGGCAAATCATGAAAATTTTACCACTTCGGGTGGTTATAATTTCTTGCAAACTCTATAAGTGTTATAATCAAAGTTTTATTGTCTTTGCTTGCATTTAAAATCAAATTATAGAATTTCAAGAATTTAAAACAGAAAAATAAAGTGAAATACCTACGTTAAATCCAGAATTTAATCATGAAGGAAGTTCATGGAACAATTGACAATCATTATGCTCAATCCCAAAGCTTCTACTTAATTGGTTAGAGTCTCGTGCAGATAACATATTATAAAACAATAAAAGAAGAAGAACAATATTGCAGAGAAAGAGAGAGAGAATTCTTATTGAATTTTGAGATCAATTATATGGAATAAAACCGCTCTATTTATAAGGGAAAAATAACTTAACCACCAAGTAACAAATTCTAGAATCTCTCTAGAATATAAACATTCACCGTAAATAAAATATTATTAATAATATTTTCCAAAATTTTAAATTAAAAAAAAATGCAACACAAGAGTTCAAGACAATTATTCAAAGTATCTCAAGTGGTGTAAAATAGTAATCTTACAGTGAATTGGCTTTGATTTTGTTAATGTACTGTGCTTTGATCAGATTTCTGTGCCAAATTGGGAAAAAACATAGAGCGGGAAAGCAAAGACAAATGAAAATAGTTTTTACTTTTTCACGTCAAGAGGTCTCGGTTTCGAGTCTTGAGTATCGAATCGTTTTTATTAGGAAGCGTTTTCTTCTCAATATAGAATTTTTGGATACAAATTCGAATTTAGTCGGGCCCCAATACAAATACCGGACATAAATATAAAAACGAAAAAAAGTTACTACTAGTACTTTATTTTTGGGTACGATAAGGGAACGCTTTTTAAGAAAGAAACAGAATAATTTTATATCACTCTTTTTATCTCCCATTGAATACCTTACCAAACTCTCAACACTCTTTTACCTTTCCTTCACTCTTCTTCTCTCCACAGGTACTTCTCTAATTTTCCCTTCTATTTTCGTGATTTTTTTTGTATATTTATATAACGATCATCTTTTAAAATATATATATATATTTAACCTACAAAATGTATAATTTTCATATAAGTGTGTATCATATACAAAAAAATATTGTACATATTTTATATACTTTTGACTAGTGAATTTAATCAGTTTAATGGACTAATTTTGTATTTGTCATTTTTCTTTGGGCGTTGAATAGGGCATGGACTATACTGTGGATGAATTTTTGGTAGATGAACTCCTTGACTTCTCCAATAATTGTTCCACTGAAAACGAAGAAGAGAACCCACAGGGGTATAATGGTAAAAATCCAGAGAAAGTTGAAATTGAAAAAGTTACTAATTTATCTGGTAAACAAGATTTTAGTGAACTCCATTTTCCGGTAAGAACTATTTTTTGTGAAAAGAAACCCTTTTTTTATTTTTTTTTATTTCAGGAATTAATGAGAGCTGTTTTTAATTTTTAGGAAAATGACGAGGATAACCTCAAATGGCTAGCTCATTTTGTTGAAGATTCATTCACGTACACTGCCGGAAAATTACCGAACCAGGCGGAGATGAAAACTCCGGTCCAAGACAGCAAGTCATGCTTCACCACTCCGGTTCAAACCGGGTCAAGAACCAAACGTACAACCGCCGCCCGAGTTTGGTCACTTTTATTGACCGAGTCAGCTTCTTCTTCCTCTTCCTCTTCCTCTTCCTTTACTACAACAACAACGTCGTTCGCGTTATCACCTTGTATTGTTCATACAGCAGAGTCGTTAGTAGGGAAGCCGGCGGCGAATAAGCGGAGGAAAAAGGCGGCGGGAGGTTGGGTCCAGCCGCGGCGGTGTAGCCATTGTGGGGTACAAAAGACTCCACAGTGGCGGGCCGGTCCAATGGGTGCAAAAACTCTTTGCAATGCATGTGGGGTCCGGTTTAAATCCGGTCGTCTCTTGCCGGAGTACCGGCCGGCTTGCAGCCCGACGTTTTCGAGCGAGCTACATTCAAACAATCACCGGAAAGTTTTAGAGATGCGGCGGAAGATGGAAGTAGAAGGCGGCGGTCTCTACCCGGTTCAGACAGTGTAGTAGGTTTTCTTCGTGTAATGGATATATATTTACATTTGTAATGTTAGGAGTATATTTATCTTTTGTTTATATTTGGTGTTTATTTTTAGCAAAATGAAGTTTATATCTTATAATTATTTTACTATGTATAATTAAAATTTAACTTGTCAAAATTATCCCAATCATTTTGATATTCCTTTGCTATCAATACGTTTCGGTACTTTATTTTGTAAAATATCGTGTAAGAGTTGTGATGTTATGAAGATGTCCCATTTATTTTGTAAAGTTAGAATAATGGTAGTAAGTTTTAATATGACACGTAAAGTATAACTAAAATAATATTTAAAAACTCTATGATGATTAAATTATACCAATGAGGTAAATTTATCTGCACTTGGATATTTAAATATCCGTCTGCAATATTTAAGGCACCTTTTAGGATACACATGAAGTGATCAGACAATTAACTATCAATTAAATTTAAATAATTAATTTATTCAAGTGTGCAACTAATATTTTTCTAGAAAATAATAAGTACATATACAATTTTGTGTTCTCCTCTGCTTCTGTTGGGCATATCCATGGAATCTAACTTCTCCGCAAGCACAGCTATCAAGTCCACCATCTCTAACTAACGCTCTATTTGGAACATTGTTATCCGTGGTTGTATTATACTGTACTGTATTGTATAATTTTGATGGATATAACGTTTAGATAGACTGTATCGTTTGTTGTTGTTAAATAACATCTTTATTGTTTGATTTGACTATATTGTATTGTACTGTACTGCTAAGTTTACTAAAATACCTCAATTATTTTAAATACTATGCTTATTAAAAATTACTCATAAAAATAATTTATTCATTTGACCTCCGCATCTTCCTCACATAGAATCATCATTCTACTATAATAGCGAAAGTCCCAAATCAGTTTCATACAAACAAACAAAATATTTACAGCCCCATCAAAATAGATTAGACAACGGACCTTGAGTTCCTGACCTTTAAAGTGGCAAATAATCCATAACTTAAAGTGCATAATATAATAATATCTTTTAGCAACATGTCATATAAAATTCATATCGATCTAGTCAAAGTCTATAAAATCCTCAATAATGAAAGCATAAATAACATTAGTCTAACTCAACTGCCAGGTGACGACATCAAGGTCAGTAAAAGAAATTTGCGGTCTTCCAATGGACGCTCAATCAGTGTGCGACACAAGTCTGCATGTTTGCAAAGAAATATATAAGCTTTCATGTGCATACTAGGCTCTAACTCCAACACTTGTACCATTTTCCATATCTCACTCTCAGGAATAGGTGGCATAGTTGAAAGGCGATTAATTGCATTAGCCAAATTATTCATCCTACCTCTCAGCATATCAGTCATGCATTCAAGATGATCTTGTTTAGATTTTTTATTCTTGCTAGAGGTCGGTACCTCTGAATATGTATTCGATTTACGTGCTTTCTGAGTTGATTGATATTGCTCATGTTGTCCATGTTCCTCGATATTTTTCAAAGAGGCAGCATTCATGGAAATTAGTTCATCTACCTCATCAATAGTCAATGAACTATCACTTGATTTTCTCAAATTATTACGAGCACCCTTCTTACCATACCTGCTCCAGTCTCAACTTGCTTTCCAGTAGCTCTATCCCTTCCATATAGCTCAATTAGCTTATCATAATTTCTAATCGGCTTGTTTCTCCATTTAGCAGCTTCAGGTTTAGCCTACACAAAAAAAAGAACAATATAATAATGCAAAAAATGAGATAAACATTATAAGATGTAAATAAAGAACAAAACTGCTAAAAATAAATGCACCTGTATTAATTGATCCCATACTTCAGATTCAGCATTCCACATATTTGTGTTGTAATCTCATGCAAACCCCCTCATCCTATTTTGAAAGGTGTCATAACACTTGCTAAATTTTGTTCTAATATTTCTCATTCGGTTGTAAACTCTCTCCCTGGTAAAAACTTTATCTGGAAATTTTGATTCCAACACTTTCACTATATTGTCAATCGCGTGTGCAGTAAAAGTTCCACCAACCCTGTTTTCAAGTGCGTGCTCATGATAGAATGCATCAATTAAGGCATCATCCATAGCATTTGACCAAATACGAATAAAAGTTTATCTGAAAGATTTGTATCGCTTGAGGATGCCTTTAGACTTTTCGGCATATTGATAACTACATAATTAAGAGATATTCATAAGACTTAATGAAAACTTTATCAGTCATAATATTTGTAAGAGTTATAAAATAAAATAAATGCATAGTATATAATATTTTTTATTCAAATAATAGGTACGGAATTACTTTCAAACAACATCAAATAAATAAACACGAAAAAATTCGTTGACTTTTTCTCTCCTAAAAGATTAAACTTGATACTTAGTAACATGTCAGTTGCTATGCCATCACTAATCAACTCATCCCATCTAAACTCATCATTACTTTCCCTAGAATTTAGTGGTTCTTTATTCACATCATTATCATTCATAAGCTCTGCATCAACTTGTACAAGTAACTCATCATTTGGATCTGCACCTCTTAAGTAGTTGTGCAAAATACAACATGCAAAAATAATAAGCTTTTGGGTTTTAACACCATATGATGGTTCAGTTGAACTAGAAATTATAGGAAATATCTTCTTAAGAACTCCAAAAGCTCGTTCAATAGCATTACGCAAAGATGCATGTCGCAGATTAAATAATTCACGAGGATTTCGAGGTGGATTTCTTGAATACTCTTTCAAGTGATATCGCTCTCCCCGATAAGGCGTAATAAGTCCATTTTTCAAAATCAATCCAACATCAACAAGGTAGCATTTTCCTAAAGATAAAAAATAAAAGCTTTAATTATTTATTCATCACATCTAACTTTCCCTAGATAAATATATGAAATATTACCTTCTGAAAGTTTTAGCGGGTCTTGTATTTAACGCTTCTTTCATGATTCTTGAATCAAATGCCGTCCCTTCCCAACCATCTAACACATATGTGAATTTTAAATCAAATGTGCATGCAACCAATACATTTTGTGTTAGATAATCTTTTCTTCCACGGTATCTGGGTGCTTCACTTTGAAACTTTAACACGTATATGTGTTCCATCAATTGCACCAATACAATCCTGACATTATTATAATAAATTATATGCAATCAATCTTGAATTTAGCTAAAAGTTCAATAAAAATGTATTTGCGTTCACCTTAAAATATGGGTAGAATCTTGGGCTGCTGGCTATTTCAGAAGGAACTTGAGAGCCATCAGGTTGTTTAATAAATTTTTCATATAATCCCAAGATCGCTCGCAGGACAATATGAAAATGACGACTGACCGACTCCCTAGATCATCGAAAGATAAAAGCTAACTCACGATTCGTCGTATTATGTGCTAACAGGTAAAGTGTGTTTGCAACTTGCTCTTCAACTGTAGCTTGAAGTGTTGGTCTAAGATCACCTCTTTAACTAACATCTCACATAGATCGGTAAAAGCTAAAGGGATCATTCTTATAATATTATGATAAAGTTTAGTTGAGAATAAATCACTCAATAATTCATGTCTAACTTGTTCACTTTCCAGGCGTATATCATGTGTGATCGTACGTCGGTCATTTTCAATTTCACGTACATAAGTCCAAAACCAAATAGCTACTAAGCAAGCAGCATATGTAGCTAAAGAGCTCACTTGTTCTAATATCTGTCTATTATTTTGATTATTCCGATCAGCCACCTATAATAAAATTAAGTGAGATATATCAACCAATTAACTGCGTAAAATAAATATGAACCGAAAATAGAACTCTTCTTCATAAACACATTGTTAAGCATGAAAGGAGAATTCTGATACATGCTAATAGGGTTGTATAAAAAAGAAAATTCTAGTCAAATATTGCATCACATTACAATAAATTAATTAAGTAAACAGAAAAATATAAGTCTTAAAAAAGTAAATTTAAGTAAAACGAAGAACATTATACATAATGAGTACTGAGCAACAGAGGAGAATGTGAATTAACGTGTCTGTGTGAGCAGGGGCGTATTCACATTTATGCAACCGGTGTCATCCGACACCGCTTCGCTAGAAATTTTTACAAAATTATAGTATGTAAATAATAGTTTAAAAAGAATAGCTAAATTATATGAGGTAGAAGCCGTTCAAGAACAAGCATCACTTTTGTTCCTTGGCCTTCAATTGGTCCCATGTTTGATTCTAAAGTATCAACTATATATTCAGCAAAGTTTGTTTAGTGAAATTCCATGAAAAATATGTGAAAAAAAATATATATATACTGTAGACATGTAATTTTTGACCCTCCCCATAATTTTACACATTTTAGCGTTTGAATATTTAGTTTAGGTCTACTATCGCTATTTTAACTAGTTTTGACTCTTTTACTTTATTTGTCACAAAAATGAAAATTACAAAAATATTTTTCATCTTTAGTTTAAGGTCAATTAGTATATTTATATTTATAGTATTTTAATTTTACCATAGTTTTAGCCTATTTTTCTACTTTTTACTTTATTATAACATTTGAAAATACAAAAATAGTATTGATATTCTATTTCTCTAAAAAAAAAGATAAGAAGAAAATTTTTGGACTAATTTTGTCTTGTTTATATGTGACAAGGCAACAATTTTAAGCTTGAGTTGCCCAATTTTAAGCCATGATCTAGAGCCCAATACCCTAAAACCCTAATAAATCTTCAGCACTCCCACTCATCTTCTTCAACCTAGACACACAAGAGAAGACCCTGAAAATAAAAAAATGGCGCTCCATAGCTTCGCTCTTCTTCAACGTAAAACAGACACCCTTCTTCCTCCTACAGGACAGAGAAGACAACCGCCCAAACAACCAGATTCCAGCCTTCCACCGTTTCCATCTCCACCCCTCTCTTAATCCGCCACCCCTATAAACGAGCCTCGCAGCAAAGAACACGCACACATGCACTAATGGAGGGCATCGTCAGTGAGAGACTGAGAGTAAGAGGGAGGCGACGAGTTTCAGTCTAAAAAATCGATTGACTAGTAGCTTCGAGTTAGGGTCGTTCGAGGTTCTGTCACCGGTTCGAGGTTCGCATCAGTAACTCGTCTTGTCTGCCTCTTTGAAAATTTTCCTTCATTTTACACGTTGAAAATTTGCAGCAATAGAGGTCCATTTCTAACTTTCTTCTTCAATGTTTCTTGTATGATTCCTGTGAATGAGTTTGATAAAGATGGTAATCTTCTGTGCCTTGAAAGTCTATCTTGGTGTACAATTTGGTTAAATCAGATCGGTCGCTAAATGTGCGTACATGCTAAATTTCGTTTTAGAAAAGTCGTTTGAATTGAAACATTGAGTCAACCAGAACGTAAATTAACCGAGTTTTTAACTTCTTTAATTAGTTTGATTGATCTACTAGAATTGAATGTTTTATCTCAGATAAATGGGCTGATTTGTTGAGCAGAATTTATAATAATATTTGGCCATGAGCTTGACGTTAAATGAAAGATAATTGGAGCTCGTAATAAGAGCATGCTAGGCCGTTAACACCCGGTGGGCAATCTTTAGGATTTTCGACGTTCACGTTACATAATTATGGTTCAGGAAAGTTTTTCTTAAGAGTTTTTCTTAAATAATTAAGCGTGACAAATTATGTACACGTACGCGTGGCATGATTTAAGCGCCGATTTTCAAAATAAAACCAAGGTACGCATTCGCGGGGCTTTGGAGTTTTTCTTAAGTAATTAAGCGTGACAAATTGTGTACACGTACGCGCGACATGATTTGAACATCGATTTTCAAAATTAAATCAAGGTACATGTTCGCGTGACTTTGGCCAAATAATTTTAATATTAAGGGCTATTAATTATGTACATGTACGCGTGACATGGTTTTTAGCGCGCTAAATAAAATGAGTACACGTACGCGTGACTCGTCTCAGGATAATTTATTAGAAGCGGTAACAAATAAAAAATGTACTTAGGTTCTAACATGCTTAATTAAAGAATTTAAGCCAAGTATGAATCATTAAGCGATCGTGCTAGAATCACGGAATTCGGGAGTGCCTAACACCTTATCCCGGATTAACAGAATTTCTTACCCGGTCTTCTGGTTCACATACTTTAAATGGAGTCAAACTTCCTCGATTTGGGATTTAAAATAAATCGGTGATTTGGGACACAATAAATATTCCAAGTGGCGACTCTGAAATTAAATTAAAAATAATCCCAATTCGATTATGTCACTTAAATTGGAAAACTCCCTTACTGTCACGACCCAAATTTCCCTCCGTTGGGTATCATGATGACACCTAGTCTTAAGGACTAGGTAAGCCTGACATTTACAGAATAACAACAATAAAAAAAGAAATCTAGCAGTCTCGATATAGAAATCCTGACAGAATTACAATTTTCCCAAAACCGGTAATACAAGTCATAAGCTCTACGAATTTACTCTAAAATCTCTAATTACCACTGTTCGGAATGAATACAACAGGGTATGAATAATAAATAAAGGAAAGTGACTCTGAAGCCTGCGAATGCAACAACAGGTTACCTTGAGTCTCCTCAGTAATGATTCGCGCAACTACTAACGATAATTACCTGGATTTGCACACAAAAATACACAGAAGTGTAGTATGATCACACCATAGCGGGTTCAAGTAAGTATCAAGACTAACCTCGGTGAAGTAGTGACGATGACTAGTCAAGACACCACTGGTCTAATAAATTAAACAGACATCAATGTAGAAATGACCAGACATAATATCTATCTTAAGGTTTTACGATATAATTAACAACATGAAAATATAATGCGGAAGGAATTACCGAAAACTAATCAACGGAACAACATAATAATACCAGAAGAATAGATAGAAAATACGAGCCAAAACCGAAAACCACCACAAAATAAACACACTGGTAACTAAGCACTGCGTCAGTTTGTTAACATCAGACCTTAGCCAATAAACCCAATAAATTGGTGAAAACTTTTAAATAGCAGTTTATATTGAAGTTTTAAAGACATAATCATTTCAGAATAGAATAATTTTTTCTTGAAACATACTTTCTCCGAATTTATATATATATATATATATTTTTTTTTTTTTGAAAGAGAAATCTTTAAGAACATAGTTCTTTCAAAATACTTGATTTTCAAATATATTTTCCCCCAATAAATGCCTTTTAAATATCATTTTCTACAAGACAAAATGCTTTTCAAATATACCTTTGAAATAAAGGTCCTTCAGACGTAATTTTTCTTCGAGATAAATGCTTTTCAGCTATACCTTTAAATTTATATCTATCGATAATAATCTCCTCAAGATAAATCTACCGGAACTCAGTCTGTAACTCAGAATTTGTCATACATTACATGGGTAAAGCTCCCGGAATACGTCCGTAGTCCCAATTTAAATATGCAATGCAGAACAGGGGGAAAGCTCCCGAAATACATCCGTAGTCCCAATTTAAATATGCAATGCAGTATAGGGGGAAACCTCCCGGAATACGTCCGTAGTCTCAATTTAAATATGCAATGCAGTACAGGGAGAAAGCTCCCGGAATACGTCCGTAGTCCCAATTTAAATATGCAATGCGGTCAATGGAGAAAACAACCAGAATACGACGGAAACAACGTGCATTACCACAACAAGCGCAAAGCAACAAAAGACAAAAATGCAAAGTGCGAAGAGCAATTTAAACACAAGGGTGTAAATCACGAGAATGGTAAAACTCACCCATAAGAAGTAGTCACTGAAAGGAATGTCAAGCACAAAGAGAAACAATGTAACGAGGGGAAAACAAGGCAAATATAGCAACTATTCTTAACATTCAAGTTCACAACAAAAAAACCAAATCATCCCGGCAAGGGAAGCAACTATAACCAATCCCACTTAGACAATTAGCTTCACGAAATAAACTCAGCTTGAACAATGCTCAGTAATAGGCAACACCAAGAAAATACCATCAACATGGACGATTATCAACTAAACAGAAGTAGCGCTTAAGGGAAAATCATATAAATCACGAAGGTACGACTCATGGGCATGCTTGACAGCAACGTATAGATATTCCAATTTCTACTAAACAATTATAGGGCGAGATTTTGCTAGTCTAGTCAAGTAGGCAGTTTATGAAGGAAGATATAGCACCACAGTAGGAAAGGTAAAATCTTCATTTAAGTCAATAAAGATCTAATAAGAAACAAGGGACACTAAGTAAGTAATTTATAATTTGAACAGGAAGAAATGAAACTAGCAATCAGGAACTCAAATGTAAAATTACAACTTCATACGCGGGGAGTATAAAGACCTACGAATCTTATAAGGCCAACCTATTTGCAAATAAGCCCGAGAACGCACTCGTCACCTCGCGTACACGGGCTACAATCAACATAGAAGACTCAATAATAAGGGGTAGTTCCCCCCCACAAGGTTAGGCAAGATACTTACCTCGAAGACGACAACCCAGTACTCCAAAATGAACTTCTCGGGATAAAAGACCTCTGGACGGCTCAAAATAAACTAAAACAACTTCAAAGTACACATACAACGTATAAGGAACTATTCCGGATAATAAAGTTTTAATCTTTACAAAAATATAAAAATTGACCCCTGGGCCCGCACCTCAAAACCCGTCAAATTTTACAAAATCTGAATACCCATTCCGATACGAGTTCAATCATACAAATTTTATCAAATTCCGATATCACTTGGTCCCTCAAATCATGAATTTTCATTTTTGAAATGCCTTTCAAAACCCACATTTTCTTCAACCCAAAACACAAATTAAATAATAAAAACAAGGACTAATTCATGGGATATATTTAATTCTAGTTGAAGAACACTTACCCATTCGATTTGTGTGAAAAATCCTTAAAGAATCGCCAAGAACCGAGCTCTAGATCTCAAAATGTGATAAAATAGCTTAACCCTCGATTTTTGAAGACTTATAATCTGCCTAGGTGTTTTGTGCATCGCGATCGCGGATAGTGAGATGCGATCGCGGAGAAGGAAATGGTTGCTGGTCTAAAGTTTTCTATGCGATCGCGGAATAGCTTATGTAATTGCGTATAAGAAGTAGGCTAGCTTTTGCGATCGCGAAGGGAGTCATGCGAACGCGAAGAGTAACGGGTACCAGTGCCTAAGGCCTGGTTCCTACTACGCGAACGCGGAACAGGGGCTGCAAACGCGATGATGAATTTTATGGAGTCACGCGATCGCAAGGGTCTTTATGCGAAAATGATGAAGGAAATTTAGGCGATCAACAGAGACACATCGCGATCGCGAAAGAAGCACTGTGATCACGATGAAGGGTTTCAGACACCAGAAAACAGCAGTCCAAAATTGGAAGAAAATGGCTCGTAGCCCATCCGAAACACACCCGAGGCCCCCCGGGATCCCGTCTAATCACACAAACAAGTCATATAACCTAACACGGACTCGCTCGAGGTTTCAAATCACATAAAACAACACCAAAACGACGAATCAAACCAAGAAATCAACTTATAAATTTTCAAAACTTCAAATATCAAGACTCGCGTCGAAACCTATCAATTCAACCTGGAATGATGTGAAATTTTGCAGACAAATCATAAATGACACGATGGACCTACAACCACTCTCAGAATTCCGTTCTGAGCCCAATATCAAAATTTCACCTATCGGCCGAAATCGCCGAAATTCTAACTTTCGCAAAATTACCTCAAATTACTCTACAGACCTCCAAAACCAATTCCGGACGCGCGCCTAAGTCCAAAATCATCATACAAAGCTGTTGACATTAACCAAAACTCATTTCGAGGCCGTTTACACAAAAGTCAAACCTCCGGTCAACTCCCATCACTTAAACTTCAAAAATTGAAATTTGCCTCCCAAATTCGACTCCGGATTATCCGGTAACTGAATCCGACCACGCACGCAGGTCGGTATACCCAATGTGAAAATGTTCATGACCTTACGTCACCAAACATGGTTTAAATTCTCTAAATGACCAGTCAGGTCGTTACATTCTCCCCCTCTTAAAACAAACGTTCGTCCTCGAACGTGCCAAGATTCACCTTGAACTCATCCAATCACTGATTGATCACTTCTAACACACACCCGTGGGTGATCCCACGTCGCCCCAACCTACATAATCTTGATGACACAATCACAATTGCAATATAGCCTACCCATCACCACCACCGATAAGCCTCATACCTCAAATTCTCACCTTCTACTCATCTCCGAAAGACCCGATTCTAAATCCATATCCGGCATTAGCCTCAACCAGCTGCATCAACTCACGACTATACCCATAAGGCACGACCACACAACATAGCACATCACACCTAGGCTCAAATAACACTTTGGATCACAATAGCTGCCCCAAATCAACTCAGCATTGGCAATTGGCCCCCACATCTGAAAGAACTCTGTTTCCAAGCCCCATAACACTGATAAAGATGCAATAAACACGAAGACCTCATTATTAGACACCCCACTCACCAAGCCACAACTAACACCACCGGGAACAGATCCCGCAAGATAAGACCAAAGAAGCGCATAATGAAATGACTGAATACGAAATGGAAGCATATAAAGGAACTATCTAACAATCCCATAGGCATAACTCTCTATCAATACTTACAGCATGACAATATAACAAGGAAAGAATTTAAAGCAAATGAACAAATCACAAGGATCTCATCCTGCTATAACTTCCACCGCGGCACTCAGCCCCGTCCAAACATATCAAATCACAAAAGATTACGAGGGTCTCGCCCTCAACTCTAAATCACATACCGAATATATATATATATATATATATATATATATATATATATATATATATATATATATATATATATATATCATACCGATTGAAATTCCCCACTAACTCATCTCGGCTGATAAAATCATAACGCTCACTGAACTCACATGTCGATGGAGTATCAAATCACGGCTCGTAAACAAAATACTTAGGAAAATCACGTTAAGCCTACCATGATGAACAACAAGGACTCACTTCTAGTCTCGCCACTCTCAATGATGAATAAAACAACGATAGACACGGGTTACCACTCATAGAATCTCCCAACAGGAGCAAACATGAAAACTAGAGTGCAAAGCATGAACCTTACCCATAAATAAGCAACAAATAAGGAAAACTCGTCCCGACCAACAGAAATATAGTGAAATGCAATTGGTGCCCCTCTATAACCCATCAGAATATACCCCTATGATAATATCTAGCACAACAGCCTCCAGCCTACTATATGGAACACATCAATGGGTCGGGCCTCCCCCTCTTGGGCGCCCTCTACTCACCTGAATACTCTACTATAACATACCTGCCTGAATTCTGGAACAATCTCTCACCTTGTGGATAACATCCCCACTTTCAAAATGACCTCTCTGCTGACGTGGCTGTGAGAAATAAATAATGCGAGTACTCTGAGACCCCTAGGTACCTGAAACTTCATGCGAAGCTGGTAATGCAAACTGAAATGGATGAACCACAAAACATTTACTGTGTCCTACCTTGCCTCCATATAAGGACCAGTATATTTCTTCGGTCTACGAGGCCTCCTTGCCTCCTTGCCTCCTTGAACTCTCTCTCCCGATCTCGTCTGTACTCCCGGTCCCGGTCCCACATGCTCTCTAACCGGCGAGCGATCCCTACTACCTGCTGAAACGAGGCATTCGACTCTAACTCTCGAGTCCCGCTGAACCGAATATCATGCTTGAGTCCCTTAACGAATCTATGAACTCGCTTCCCAACTGAAACAACCAAGTGAGGTGCATATCTGGCCAACTCACTGAATCCGGCATAGTGTTCCAACACTGACATAGCGCCCTGACGCAACTGCACAAACTCCGTGCACCATGCATCCCGAAGGAATGAGGTATACACTCTCTCAAGAACATTTCTGAAACCTGACCCCATGTAAGTGAAGTTGATTCGGCCGGGCTACCCAACTCATATGACCGCTACCACTGATAAGCCGCTCCTCTAAGCTGAGATGTGAAAAAAATAAACCCTCTCGTCTCCACGATACCTGAAGTCTGAAGAATGAAGTGACACCCATCTACAAACCCTGGGCATTATCGGTCGCCAATCCACTAAAAGGTAGGAGGGTGTTACTTCCTGTACCTCTCAAGTACAAGATGTTCTTTCTCCGATGTTGCTGCCCTAACCACGGGCTGAATTGAAACCACATGTTGTGCTGCCATGATAACTGGAACCTGACCAACATGATCTTGCTGCTTTGGAGTGTAGACGGTGGGAGTCTGAACTCCTCCCCTGATCCTTGGAGTAACTGGTGCACCTGGAATCAATCCCGCCTGAGTCGATGTACCAATTATACTCAAAAGCTGCACCCAGGTCTCCTGAGGTCTGGGGTAGCAACAGGCACCTCCAGCACCTGTTCCCCAACTGGAACTATTGGCGGCTCCTCAACGGATGCTCTGGTAGGCATCTTAACTGCGGCACGTGCTCCTCATCGGCCTCTGTCTCTGATCCTTGCGACATTTGCTTCAGGGTAACATCATCAGGAACCGCAGTTTGTATCCTCACCATCGGCAAGAGAATGGAACGATAAATTTTCAAATTCAAGATCAAAGAACTCGCATGATGGGAATGAAGGAAGTGAAATTGTCGTAATAGTTCACTAGCCTCTTGAAGATAAGTACAGACGTCTCCGTACCGATAAGAAAGACTCTACTAAACTCGTTTATGACTCATAGCACCTATGAACCTAGAGCTCTGATACCAACCTATCACGACCCAAATTTCCCTCCGTTGGGTATCGTGATGACACCTAGTCTTAGGGACTAGGTAAGCCTAACGTTTACAGAATAACAACAATAATAAAAGAAATCTAGCAGTCTCGATATAGAAATCTTGACAGACCCGGGCAACAACATAACCTGTTGACCTTTCCAGACATCGGCATAACCAGGTGATCTTTTCCTGACAACGGCATAAGCCGTTGATCACTTCTTGACACTGGCATAACCCAGTGATCTCTTTTTCAGGAAACAACATAACCTTTTGACCTTCCCAGACACCAACATAACCTGGTGATCTTTTTTTCCTGACAACAACATAACCTGTTGATCATTTTCTTGACACTAGCATAACCCAGTGATCTCTTTTCCCGGCAACAGCATAACCTGTTGACCTTTCCAGACATCGGCATAACCAGGTGATCTTTTCCTGACAACGGCATAAGCCGTTGATCACTTCTTGACACTGGCATAACCCAGTGATCTCTTTTCCCGGCAACAGCATAACCTGTTGACCTTTCCAGACACCAGCATAACCAGGTGATCTCTTTCTTGGCAGCGACATAACCCGTTGATCCTCCTCCCAGACACCAGCATAACCTGGTGATCTTTTTTTCCTGACAACAGCATAGCCTGTTGATCATTTTCTTGACACTGGCATAACCCAGTGATCTCTTTTCTCGGAAACAGCATAACCTGTTGACCTTTCCAGACACCATCATAACCAGGTGATCTCTTTCTTGGCATCAGCATAACCCGTTGATCCTCCCCCCAGACATCGGCATAACCCGGTGATCTTTTCTTGACGACAACATAACCTGCCGATCTTTTCCAACATAGGGTCTCCAATCCTAGTTGATTTTACTTTTTAGGCATAGGGTATCCACTCCCTAGTCTACAATAACTTCGGGTGTGCTGTTCTCGGCTTTCAATAATAAAGTAGTATAGATTTCCTTACAATAACTCACGAAATTTTCCTAGTGAAAACTGGGGCAGAAAATTTCGTTCGTTTGCTTTTTGATTTTGTACAGATTGAATTTTTAGGACAATGGATTCGAGACGACCAAAAGAAGACGTTTCAATTCAGAATAAATAAAAGAAGAAAAGAGAAGACCAAACCCAAGATGCAGAAGCGAAAATGATGTAGATTTCTCAAGACAGATCGAAGTCACAAGCTATGCATGCCCTTTCTTGATCCGAAAAGCCGAAGAAGATTGATCCGGCGCCTACAACTAACAAGCATCAAGGCCCAGGTCAAGTCTGTTTAAAAGCAGCCAAGAATCAAGATCAAGCTTCAGCGGACTAATAGATAGGACTCTTGTAACTCATAGTTGATAGGTTTAGTTTAGTCTTTTTCATTTTGATTTTGGTGTAATAAGGAGCTCAGCGAGCAGTAAGCAGCATCAACAACAGCGAAATCACAGCTTCCCGGTAGTCCCAGCTACCAAAACTTCCAGAACTACACTGACCTGATTCCTTTATAGCCAAGGATATGTAGGCAACCTTTGAAGCAGGGTTCGGTCAAGCTTTTCCAAAATGCTTCACAACAGAACATATGAATGAGTGAAGTCGTTTATGGCTGCTCACTTTGTCTTTTCCCGGAAACTCTTTGTGTTTCCGAACAAAGAGGGGCAGCTGTGAGCACGTGATTTTTGCCTATCGTATAATCCTACAAAAATCTCAGTAGATTAATTGGTTTTATGGGTTTTATTGAATTCTGATGCTATTTGTGAATTCATTTTACATTATGTAGTCAGAATTCACCATTAAATCTATAAATAATTTAAAATGGTTTGATTAAGAACATAACCTTGGCCACTATTTAAATAAATATAATTGTTTGATACAAAATCAATTAATATTCAAATTCTTAATTTAATTATTTCTTTCAACAAAATCGTAAAAAATTGCCTTTTAAATGATCAGGATTAAATTGAAAGGTGTGAGCTTAATAGAATTAATAGCAAAATTAGCTTATAATCAATTGTTACACTTTAATCTTAACTTAGTTAATTAAACTAGTTTTAAAAAAATGAAGTAAAAAACGGACCTGGGCTGGAATTGCCCAGGCCCAAGATCATTTACCCAACGACCCGACCCGACCGACCCAACCTCCCTCTCACTATAACCCTATATATAGGACCTAAGAGAGGGGATCCGGGCGGACCCTATCAGACTAGCTGCGCAGTTTCTCCTCCTCTTTCTTTTTCCTCACCATCTCATCTTCAATAAGCAGAAGACAAGATACCTAATCTCTATCACCGGAGATCCGTCATTTTCCCCACTCCCCTTCGATGGTCTTCTTCCTTTCCCCCTCTAAGAGATCAGACCTTCCCCTAAGGAGGCAGGCGCCGTTTCCCCCTCATTCTTCTTGAAAAACCCTAGACCTCATCTCCATAGAGAGAGGAACCAGCATCACGCCTGTATTCGTGTCCTCTTCAGTAGAGAAGAACGACACCTCTCTCATGTCTGTTCTGTCATTTCCCCACCAGCGAGACCCTTCAACTCCAAATCATAGCCAACTTTAAGGATCTGAAAAATCTAGTTTTGTTTGTCAAAATGGAGTTCAGCGGAGACGAGTTTAGCTGGTCGATGTCGATGTTCAAAGTCTCATTTTGTTGTTGACGCTCTAAATGAAGTTGTTCCGCTGCGGTTGTTGTTAGCTGTGAACGGAAATTGCTGCTGAGCTCCATCTTGCTTTTTTTTTTCTTTTTAAAACACAAGGTAGGTGCACTTCCAATTCTCAGATTGTTCCTAGTTCTGAATGAATGAAATATTAATTTGATTTGGGTCCAGTTTTATTTTCCTTTCATTTTTTTGAATCTGTTGCTTTGCTTTATACAAGCATATAGAATGTTGAATCTTCTATAGCCTCCTGTTGTAGTGTTTTTCTATTTAATTTGGGAATATTCTACAATTGCTTATTTCTGCACTCTACACACCTATGTGTATATTTGTTGGTAAAATGTTATTATTCACCCTAGCCTCTTAAGTTTGCCTAAGTTTAAAAGTATTGGAGTAGGTTTCCTATGCTGGCTCGAAGGTGCTGTTTTATCAAATGCCAATTTATGTACTATTTTTCTTTCAAAATCAGTAGTTTTCACTTCAACTCAAGGTTGTCTTTAATGAAAAAATGGCTCCATTTCAATAGCAATTTCCTAAATGTAATATGAGCTAAGTGTCATAGCCTATGTGTTTGCCTCATTTCAGCCAGTCGAACCAAGTCAGGCCATAGACTTAACTTTTCTGCTAATAGACACTTAATCACTAACCTTAGATCTTCTCTCAAAGATGACATACTGAAGTTGTAATTCAAAAAATGAGAAAAAAGAAAAGGGTTCAACATCTTAATTGAGTAATTCTATGCTTTGTCCATTACTCTATTTGAATATGTTTAGTGTTTAGTTCATTCTGAGATTCATCTTTCGCAATGCTGCTGTATATTGGAATTTTTTAGTCTTAATACATCATAGTCCATCAAAGTTTATTATCCCATAATCTATGACTTTCACACGAAATCCCAAAATAAGCTTAAGAAAGTTAATTAATTCAAACATCGTAGCTTGCTTAAAGCGCGATTAATAATAAATTTCGTGACTATGAGTAGGCTTCCGTGGCATAGTCATGATTACGTAATCTACACTCGGGTTTGCAACTCATGCTACCCGACCACAACTTCAAACTATAATAAAAATCAACATGTTGTGAATTGTGGGTGCATTTCATGTAGCGCGTTTACAATGTGTCCAAAAACGACAAGTGCACGCCATCGTGACTTGTTTCACAATAATCCATAAATATTAAAAGCGGCTAAAAAGCAAAAAGGGCTAAAAATGCACAATAGATTTAAAATATGTAAATAATCAGATAATTAGGCCAAATAATAATGGTTAAGCGACCGTGCTAGAACCACGGAACTCGGGAATGCCTAACACCTTCTCCCGGGTTAACAGAATTCCTTACTCGGATTTCTGGTCGCAGACAAATAAAAACAGAGTCAAAATTCCTCGGTTTGGGATTTTCAAAACAAAACGGTGTCCCGGAGCATCGCCAAAAATCCGGGTGGCGACTATGAAAAATAATAATAAATCCCAAAATCGAATAATGTCACTTTAATTGGAAAAACTCCCCCATTACCCCTTTCATCAATACGGGGTAGTGGAAAAAGGAGGTGTGACAAGTTCTTCACGTTAGTTCTAGTGACATGACATGCATGCGGAAATTTTGACCAAGATCTTAGAAAACTGATTTAATCTTGAATTGGATAAGTGAAAAAGAGACACTTTCGAAGATGAATAGAGACATTAAACATTTGAAAAATAAGCATGAGTCAAATTTACATGGAACCAAAGCAGTTATGCTCATGAAAGTTAAGGATCTTTACCTTTTGAATTATTGAGAAGATCGGGCTTAAGGATGATCGGACGGGTTGAAGTCTGGTTAGCACTAAGAGATAGAAAATATTTTTTCAAAAGAAGGTGTTTCCCAGTCAACTTGAAACAGATCAGTGTATTGGAAAAATGCATCTTCTACAGGAAATGCAAGAAAAGTCACCCAAATCGACAAGGGTCATTCACTACGAGGAAATTATTGCTCATACAGTTTTACACTGGGAAAAAAAAACTAAGAAAGCAACATGTCCATCAATGTCGTGATTGTGCAGGGCTAACATGATTGGCATTCTCGAGGCTAGGAGGCCCTTTTTTTACTACCCAAACACCTTATATCATTTGTTACTCCTTTTGAGCCTGTGTTATTTCTTTGACCACCCTCTTTTGGAATCAAGTTTAGAGTCAAGAGTCAAAAACAAAACAACAAAAAAGAAAAAACGAGAAAAAAAAAGTCCATGTCCCAAGAGTACAAACTGGGGCAATTCTTAGAAAGTTAAGTGAAAAAAAAAGAAAGAAGAAAAGAATAGTCAAATGTCCATTCCCCCAAAAATAGAAGTTTGGGCAACTTGTTTTGAAAAAAAAAAACAAGAAGAAAAAAAAATGAAAAAAGAGGAAATAAAAGAAAGAAAGAAAAAATATAGTTAGGTCAGATGTTTGAAGTATATTAGACCTGATTCCTTCAAAAAAAGGGATACGTAGGAAGCCTTACACAGTTCGGTCCAACCAAATAAGAGTCAAAAGAAAAAAAAAATCCAGAAAAAATCCCCAGTAGCTAAAACTGAGGCAGAAGTTTTATTTCATTTTTAGAAGAGTGGATTCCAAAGGTTGTAAGTCTATAACCCCTCATTTTGATCCTACTTTAAGACTTCATGCCAACTCTATCCAAAAACCTTCCAAATAAAGACCTCCCGATATGCCTTAAAGAATGCTAAGAGAAGCATGCAATGAGCAACAGTTGTCACGCGACATAGAACGCTGTAAGTTGCTCACGCAAGAAAGCATGGAATGATCAACGGTTCTCACACGACATAGAACACTATCAAGTTGTTCACAAAAGGGAAAAAAAGAAAAAGAAAAAATGAGAGAGTCTTACTAGTGAAAACCTTCACGGGCACTGTAAGGCGACGGTAAGTAGAGATAAATAAATGAGAGAGACTTATGGTGAAAACCCCTCGGGGCACCACAAGTCGAAAGTGAGCGGTGAAGCTGATGCAAAAGATTGGCATAAACAAGCCTGACTTCAAAGGTCATAAGAATGGTAAAAAGAAAGGTTAGATCAGTTTGATAGATCGGTCGTTAAGTCCAAAATACATGTCATAATCATTAAGGCTAGTTATCGCAAAATAAAAAAGAAGAGGAGAAAAAGTGAAAAAAGAAGATAAAAACTCTCCCTTTTGTCCTTCCCGACAGGGGCATTTCTTGTTAATACTTATTTCTTTGCATCATTGTGTCCTTCACTCTAAGTCAGTCCTTGTCAAAACAAGCAAGAAAAGATTTCAAAATATGCTACCAGCTTTTCAGTTGTACAAAGTAAATTTGGCCAGCACACTCAGTTGTTACTGTCAACATGCATTGAGGATTCATGCAAAGGCTTCTCCCAGAAGACTCTTGTCAGCCTTTTCGGCTAAAGCAAATAAAGATAACCTCAATGTTAATAAGGGATCCTTTGTAGTACTGAAGAGAGACTATGAAGTATGCACAACATGCAAAGGGCGCATAACTAGTTGTGATTCTCTTTGACAGACAAATTGCTCCAAAAGCAAAAGCCATTCAAGATATCAGAAAAGGTCACCTAAGCAAAGATCTCCAGTTGGGATAAGGCTGATTGAGCCACAAATACAAATGGTACTGGGTGTGAAACAATCAGAGTTGATACAGATAAAAAGTCTCTTGAAACCTACTCAAGCTGATTGAGCAAAAGCCAAGCTGCTTAGGAGTCAAGGCCACAAACCGACCACCACCTTCAAGACTGACAAAATTTTCTTTGTTTAAAACAGGAACAAAGCAGTGTTGATACCCAATTTTTCCTCGATTTTTTTTTAATTTTTTTTTGCATATATACCCTCAAAATCATTTTTTATAGTAATTGGTATTTTCCATAATTTTTCATATTTTTATCAATTTATTTCTAATTTATCCAGTATTTTTATATTCAATAACTAGTTACAAAATTACATTACAAATAATTTCAAAAATATTTCTTGGCTTAATATATTATTTTTGATCCTATTAGGATTTAATTATTTCACATATTAGCCAATTTGGCATTATTTGGCTATAAATGCAATAACTTTGCAATTATAGCCCGATTATATATTTTATGCTATTTTAATTCAATAATCATTCATTTTATATTTTAAATACAAGTTAATTAACTTAATTTCACCTATTTAGCCTTAATTTCATTTTATATAATTATCAGCTATTTTTATTAATTATTTATCTATTTAATGGTTATTTAACAAATAGCCACTCTTTATTCAAATTCTAGCCTAAATCAAACCTGGTCCTAACACAATTAATCTAGCCCAATACCCAAGCCCAATCTCTAAAGACACCCAACCCAACTCCCCTAGTCAATCTGAGCCGTTGATTATTTCAAATCAACGGCCCAAATCAGCCCCTTCCTAATTTAACCCCCCTAATGACTACCCACATTTCATTTTCCCCGGTTCCCATTCTCTCTCAACTGGTCTCTCTATCTCCCTCTCTCTATCTCTGGTTCTCTCTAGAACCTTCTCATCCCCCTTCTCTCCGATGGACCCTGTCCACCTTCTCCGGCCACCTCCCTCGCCGGAAGCCATGGCCTCTCATATCTCCTAGCCTCTGCTTCACCCCACGCCGGTTTGACACTACCCTGTGGTCCTCAGGTGAACCTAGAGCGACTCAACTCCCCCTATGTCCTTTCATGCGATTTTTCGGCCATCTTCGGCCGTTCGAGTAAGATCTATGACTTTTGGACTAAAACCAGTAATGTTTTGAGGTTTTCTTATCTTTTCTGTGTTCTCTTCGAAACCCTAGCTCTTAAAAACTTTCCTATTCTTTTAAATCTATGATAGATCTGTGTATGTTTTGAGCTATTTCGTCGTTTTCCTCAAAGATTCTCTGATTTTCTCTACAATGGCTCTTCATTTTCAGACTAGGGTTTCATGACCCCTTTTCAAACGATTTTTATGACTTTTCAGCATTATCCTAAGGTCTCTACTGTGTATTAACAATTTATTTATGTTTCTCTACCTTATCTGAGTTGTTGTGTTGAAATCCCTAATTTCTAGTCCTAAACCCTAAGTTCCTGATTTGTCTTTGATAATACGTTTGCATATGTGTTTGCGCTTCATGAGCTTTATGATTCACTGATATTTTACCCTATGTTATTCATCTATGTCTTTAATTTTTCTTGCTTTCCCGTTTATCTCACTGTTCACTTTGTAATTCATAAGAATCCCTAGTTTTGTATGATTTCACTACTAGGGTTTCTGACTTCTTGCCTGTTATTTATTCGATTCATGTTAATCTCCTTTAATTGATGTTATTCCTATTCTAATCCCCGATTCTCTGCAATTTTACTTTGTTAGGGTTCCTAATTTATTGTTTGAATCCATGATTCCTTGTGATTTGAAAACCTTACTGATTTCCTATGGGATATTCTTACTAATTTCCGACCTTTAACTTATTTCTTACCTTGTTACATGGTTAATTTACTGTTAATTGATCCCTATTTACTTAATTAGAATATGATGAACCTAGCCTCAATTGCATACTTGTATTGGGTTGAAACTGTTTCCTTATATGCTATATGCATGGGAACTTTCCTTATTTGTTATTTTCCTATTGACCGTTTGAATTTAGCCCCTTCAATTAAGGGATATCTATGCTGATTTTACACTGTTGGATTATTCCTTTAAGCTATATATGGTCCCTTTTCCTTATTTGTTACTTACCGTTTGAATACCTCCCTTAATTATGGGGATACTTGTGCTGATTTCACTCTGTTTAATACTAAGTTCCATAATGTTGGTTGATTCTGATTTTACCTTACTTTTCACTCAGATTTCAAAACTATATATATGCATACTCTTCTCTCATTAAACAGATGAACTAATTTGGTTCAATAACTCTCTCTCACAACTAAAACTTGTTGTTCTCTATTCTCTCTTCTGTGCTATTTGCTACTACTATGAGTTAGCCAGCTGCAAGCTAAGGTTAACTACTATGCATCTCCTATTTCCTGCTTTGTGTTACTGCTTTCTTCACTTCACTAGTATGTTCTAATTAGAATTCCAGTCCTCAAACCAACATGTTCTATTACTATTTCAATTCATTGTGTTCCTAATATGTTTCTATCTACTATTCTGCTATTCAACATGTAATTAGAATCTCTATTGCATCTAGTATGTTAAGTTGTCTTATTCCTATGTGAACCTCCATGTCCATGTTTGTGCATTGGTTTGCTTAGGGCATCCTCTATTGCCTTAAGCTGTCTAATACTATGTTTAGCATGATCTTGTACTATGCTATACCCCAATTCCCTGAACCCCCTTAGGAGATTCTGACTGTGTACTGTGTGCTACATGCCTACCCTCATATGCTCTGTATTTTTCCCTCAAATCCCATTACCCCTATTTGTGGTTGTTGGACTATTCTTGGTCCTTTGTGTGATGCTGACTTTGCTTTGGTTCTGAGACTGGTGTTCCATGGTCTTTCAAATTGTTTTCATCAGTTAAACTTTTGTTATGAAAAACTATTTCAACTAAGTCCCTGTTCCAAAACTATTTTCTTACCCAAAGTTTTCAAAACTATGTCAAACACTCTCACTCTACTCTTAGACCCCATAAGTTCTGCCCCCTTTGTGTGAGCATTGCTTTGGGACCCCTGAGCTCCCTCTAAACTTTGACACACTAAGGCTGGCCATTCCACATTGCACTTACTCTATCTTGGCTATGAAATCTGGGTGTGAGCACTGTTCGGGATCCCTTGAGGTCCTTAGGGAACTCTGACACACCCGGATTGTGAGAAAGGCTATGAAACAATACCTGGCATTGAGGACATGGAGATCTGGGCCTATTCTGTATGCTCCCTATAGTTAACTTCTTATTTTCCTTATTTCAATTATGTAATTCATACCCATTGGTCTGTAATAAATAATTTTAAACAACTCTGGGGTTTGGATAATGAAAAGGGGTGGGTAATATGCATGCTGTAGTGTAATCGAGGGTAGAAATCATGCTTCCTAGGTTTACTTTCTCTATGTGCAAATGCAGCCATGTTTAGGTACAACATGCCAAGCATGACATGCATTAGATATCATACTACATAGGATCCATATACATATACTGTTTCAGCATCTCATCATCACTTAGAAATCCTGTCTATAGGATAAATTACAACAACAAAATAAATTGTTATTATGTGACTCTGCCTTTATAAATATGTTCTGAAACTCATTTAGAAATCCTGTCCTAGAATAAATATTGTTAAAAAAAACTTCAATCATGTCTCATCATGCTACAACCATGCCTACGCGCTTAGAAATCTTGTTTTAGGTAAACAACATTAAAAACTATCATCTATGCATAATGCTGTGATTCTATGTGCATTTATAGATCCTGTTTAGCGACTGCATATACATCATGCTGCATTAGACAACATGCTCTAGGATCGTACTCACTTAATTAGACTTAGTCTAAATACGGATATATAAAATAGTCTTCCTGTTCTAACAATTGGTAATTAGTTTCTGAATATTTTGCAACACTTAGAACTACATGCTATTAGGTATAACGACCTGAAACTGTTATAACCCTGAATAACTGCTACATATTATCCCTCGCCTAGGCAAGCCTTAGGTAATCAACCATAAGAAAATAAAAACCAGAATTGTCTTTTGTAATTAGTGCTTAACTGTCAGCATGTTTAAAACCAGTAGGCAAAACTGTATTGGACTTCCTCTCTGAGTTATGTAATAATTTGACTCTGTTGTTATCACTTAGACACCATGCTTAGGATCTGAACTCAAACCCAAACCTTAACTGTGTATGAGTCATGCTGTTTATGTGTATTATGTGCGGAGGTATACTTGAGCCTTCTAATCTGTTTTCTATGCTCCCCTTTGATTGAAGTCCTATCTGTTTTAGTATATGTCGCCTTAGTATTTTTGCCTTTAAAACCTGAGGGTCTTCCTAGAACCTCCCTTATAGGATAGAAGTCCTAAATTCCTCCGGGACTTATAGGAAGGGACGGGTAACAACATGCAATAGAGGTCTAGACCAACACTCGCTTTAGTTACCATCATGGGGTGGGAAAGGGTAGTTATGGATATGATGACCGGTGCGCTAATACCACGTGTAGCCCCTCTTTGAGGAGTGTCATAATTGGTATTGCATTGATGTGATCCATATTATAAACAAACCTAGGATACCCCTTTAGTTTCATAAACATTCTTAGATTGTAATTCTTTTCAAAATCTAGCTTTCCATTAACTGTTTTGAAATATCCGTGTACTTAGACTTAAATCCCCTATTATTTGAGCTATACTTGTTTATTTGCTAATTGTACAAATTCACAAAAGTTGTTTGGCCGGGAACCACACTTGTGGATCCTGAGGGGTGCCTAACACCTTCCCCTTAGGATAATTTCAAGCCCTTACCCTATCTCTGGTTATCAAACATAGTTGTAAATGAACCCCCTAAGTGGCGACTCTTCAAAAACGCAAAACCCCTTTCCCAAAAAGAACGAGTTGTCCCAACCAATGTCATAAACCCTTTAAAACCGGGCACCCGAAAGGAGTTCTTGGGGAAACAAAGGGGGGCGCGACAACATGGCGACTATGCTGGGGATTGTTTTCTTAGGCTTTTACCATTTCAAACTGCTTTGTGGATTTGTACCTTTACTTTGCTAATATTTGCACCCTTTCCCTTTCCCCTTTATGTGCAATTAATTGTTGATCTCTTTCAAGTATTTATTCTTTCCCAAAAATAAAAAACTGACAGGTTTTCTTTGTGTCACTTTGTAATCGTTTTAAATCATAACTATTGTATTTACCGCTTTCTTAACGTGCAAATACATGAAAACATGCTTTTAATTGTTGCATAATCATGCTCAACATCATACTCCACTCGTGCCAAAAAAAATACTATAGCAACGCTTGATAAGTGGTTGCGCCCTTCCTACATCAATACCCCCTAAATTCGGAAAGGCTTATTTGCGGTAAAACTAGTTGATCAACGGTGCAGTCGACGGTTCCGTGCCTTTCCCCCTTAAGTTATCCACTCAAGGGTACCAGTCTAAAACCCCATAGAAACCTTACTCCGTTATACTGCTGCATGCATCATGGTCGAACCTAGCAAGGCTAACGTGTTGTCCGCACAGTAGACTTTAAGATAGCCTTGTCAAAAAGTCCACTGGGTTTCCATAAACCCAAACGGACATCATCACGTTCTGTGCATTTATTTGGAGAATTAAATTCTTCATGCTAATTGTTGATGTTAAATAGTCGAGTCTGGTGGGGGTAAGAGCCTAACCTTGTATGCCTTGCAGAAATATGAGGCACGAAGTCCCCAGATTCGGCATGGTCACCAACATCAATCCAAAATTGCTGAGTTGGTGGGAAGATTTACATTCTAGTGACAAAACCCTCGTTAGAAAATATCTGGGTAATCTACCATCCCTCATGGAGATCCAGCCTAACAACATGATAATATAGGCTGCATCCTTATTTTGGGATTGTGAAACGGCCTTGTTCCACTTTGGGGACCTCGAAATGACACCTTTGCTAGAGGCGATAGGAGGACTGGCCGGTCTAGTTTGGGAAACCCCAGATTTGCTGATGCTTGAGAACCGCACGGGCAAGGGTTCCTTAAAATGATGGGCCTGAGGAAGAATGCAGAATTGGTATGCCTAAAAGAATCATACATCCCTTTTGACTACATGTCTGAAAGGTACGGTCACAACAAATCATACCGAACCTACCATGATGAATTTTCCATCACATCCTTGAGACACATCCATCGCAGGGTATTCATCTTCATGTTATGCTTCCTGGGTCTAATCGTGTTTCCAATGAAGAAAGAAAGAATCCATACTAGGTTGGCCATGGTAACTAAGACCCTAATGGAGGGGATTGGTGGGCAGACATTCAGCATTATGCCCAGGATTATTTCAGTCATATACCAAGCCTTGGAGAAGTGTCAAGGAGGAGCGAAACATTTCAAGGGTTGCAACTTATTACTTCAGCTTTGGCTCTTAGAACATCTACAAAAGGGCCAATATCGACAAGAGTTTCAGCGAAGGGCGTGGAATGACCAAATCACTCTCCACCATCCAAAGCAAATGACTTACATTCCTGACATGTTCGCCCAGCCTGAGAATGCCAAAGAATGGGTAGAATTCTTCGATAATCTAGCTGAAGAACAAGTTCAATGGATGTTCGAGTGGTTTCTGACAGAAGAATTCATCGCCCGGTCCAGAGATGCGCCGTTCCTGATATTGATTAGTCTAAGGGGAACATACCCTTACGTCCCTCTCCAAGTTATGAGACAGGCAGGTAGGAAGAAATTCATACCAATGGTCGACAAGATGAGCCATCTTCGAGCAAACTTCCAAAATGATGATAGTCCTCACAAGTGCCAATCCTAGCACATGTGGCACTGTAAGATCGTAATGGAGAAAGACACTATTGAGCCAGACAGATATCATGTTGGTTGCTCCCCTTTCTATTCAGGTTGGTTAGAATACAATTGGGATGGTCTGGACAAACTGGGATTCACCGGGGGCCACAGGATTATAGATGAAAAGTCCGAGGCACGGGTCAAATACAACCAGCTGCGCAAAAGTATCCGTGAATATGAGAGCGAGCATCGAGAAATACATGAGTCCAACAAGAAGATAATTGAGGAATGGAAAGACATGGCCATCAGTACCAACAAGAGGCAAGGGTACTTAGAGCGAGGCATAGTCGAGCTGGAGGGCAAATTTATCAAGAGGGTTGAAGACTGTCAAAAGGTTGAAGGGGCCGAAGGTGGACATCTAGCCAGAGCATACCTACTACTAGGACTTCGTGAGCTGGGGAATCTGTTCGAGGGAGCCAAGGATGCCGAGTCTGGGAAGGTCCTTCTGGGACCAAATAGATAGGAATGTCTTTCTTTTGCTTTATCGATGTAATAAGGCCAATGGCCATTAGTGACTCTATTTCCTGCTTATTTAGTGTCGTTTTGGGATTCATCTATTTTTATCAATGAAATGAGGCATTTAGCATTTCAAGTTCTCCAAATCAATTTGTCGCTAGGCCTACCTCAGGCACAATGAGGTTCCCAAAATAGGACACGATTTACATTCCCACACTATGTGTTTAAATACTGCAATACTTTTCATAATCCTCACTGACTTGACTACCTTTTGTTTTTGTTTTTGTTTCCTTTTCCTTTTATTATTCCCCTCCCAAAGGTTAGTTCGTGCACTCTGGCATCATCATCTTATCTCACAAGATCCAGGGACCCTCCACCCACTCCTCCTCCTAGTCCTCCTAAAGGCAAAGGCAAAAAGAAAACGGAAGATTCAAGCTACATCATAAAGGAAAACACGATTAAATGGGTAGAGGCCACTGATGGCCAGGGTATTCGGGTTCCAAATTAGAATATGTCGCAGCTTGAGAAAAAGTAATTGAAATTCCAAGAAGATCTTGATCAGGTTTGAAATTTGGCAAACCTGTCATTTACCCTCAACATCCCAGGCGTCAACCTCCCCAACATTCAAAATTCTACACCTCTGCAAAATATCCCAAAATAACAGAATCATCCCGCACCTCACCATCACGCCACTCCACCAAAGAACCAATGTAACACCTGCCATACCCCAAGTAACACTCCACTACTTATCCCAGAACCTCAGAACTTCACAAATGACCATATCTACACCCATGCACCAGGACACCATAACAATCCTATCTACGTGGAGACCATGCCACACTCCGCTCCACCTATCTCATACACACCTGAATCTGATGAAAAGGATCTTCTTATCAGGAACTTGGTCGAGGAAATTAAGAAGTTAACCAGCCGGGTTCAAGGCGTTGACGGGAGTAAGGGAGTCGAAGGACTGAACTATGAGGACCTCTGCATACAACCTGATGTCGAATTGCCTGAGGGGTACAAACCTCCTAAGTTCGAAATGTTTGATGGTACAGGTGATCCAAGGATCAATCGAAGGACCTATTGTGACAAGCTGGTTGGAGTAGGGAAAAATGAAAGGATCTGCATGAGGCTGTTCATGAGGAGCTTGAAAGGAGATGCCTTGTCTTGGTACATCAGCCAAGATCCCAAGAAGTGGTCAAATTGGGTAAGCATGTCCTCTGACTTCATGGACATGTTCAGATTTAATACAGAGAACGCACCAGACGTGTTCTACATCTATAATTTGAAGAAGAAGCCTACTGAGACATTTCACGAGTATGCTACTCGCTGGAGGTCCGAAGCTTCTAAGGTCAGACCCGCCTTAGAGGAGGAGCAGATGAACAAGTTCTTTGTCCAGGATCAGGACCCGCAATACTATGAACGGGTGATGATGATTGAGAACCACAAGTTCTCCGACATTATCAAATTGGGTGAAAGGATTGAAGAAGGTATTAAAAGTGGTATGGTCACAAATTTTGAAGCCTTACAAGCTACGAATAAGGCTTTACAGTCCGGTGGTGTGTCCAAGAAAAGGGACGTGGGTGCCGTGATGGTTGCACAGAGGACCAAGTCTCCCCTCAAAGACAAAACTTACCCAACACCTCCACTCACATATCAGCCGACCCCAAATTACCAAGCACCCTCACCCTCATACCAAGCTCCACCACCAACTTATCAATCACCTCCGCCACCTAAATATCAACCTGCTTCACCCAGATACTCCCAACCCGCTCCTATTTACCACACCTCCAACTCTCAGCCATCCTATTATCAATCACCTCCTGCACGCCAAAACTTCCCTAGACCGCGACCTAATTTTGATTGTAGACCTCCAAAACAATATACCGCCATCACCGAACCTATCGACCAGCTATATGAGAAGCTATCCCTGCTGCAACCCCTGAGAATCCTTCTCAGTGGGTTAACCCAAACAAATCTTGTGCATACCACTCCAGCATGAAAGGACACACCATCGACGAATGCCGTTCTTTGAAAGACAAAATACAGTCCTTGATTGATAACAAGATCATTGTGGCGAAAGAATCCGCTCCAAACGTCCGCAACAATCCTCTTCCAGACTATAAGGGTGGAGGTATCCACATGATTGAAATAGAAAATGAATGGGATCCCGAGGGATCGATCAGGTTGATCGCAGAAGGCGATAACCCAAAAAACCGGCAGTTACTCTCAATCCAATCATAGTCCAAGTCTAACCGTCTAAGGATGATGAGGTAAATATGTCCATACCTCTTGGGTTTGAAGCAACGCCACCCGTAAAGACACCGACACCAATCGAGGTTGAATTCGTGTCTCCGGCAAATGCACCCGCACCATTTGAGGTTGCAGTCTTGCCACCCAAGGCACATGTTCCATTCGAAGTAAGGATAGCCGCACCGATCACAGTGGTGATGTCAACCACGCCACCCTTCTATACAAATGCTGTACCCTGGGACTATACAACTGAGCCGAGAAGGAAAGGCAAAGTCAAGACTGAAGATGCTGTCACAGCACAGGGTATGACGAGAACTGGTAGAGTCTACACACCTGAGCATCTGGCCGAATCGAGCAAGCAGGCTTCCAATCGGCCACCCCTTATTGAAACAGGTCCGGACAAACTTTGGAAAAAAGTACATGCTAAGGATATTCGATCATCGACCAGTTGAACAAGACACCAACATAAATATCCATTCTCTCTTTGCAACAGAATTCTGAGACGCACATGAGTGCTTTGTTGAAGGTGTTGAACGAAGCATATGTGCCGAATAATATCACTAGCGGGGAAATGGCTAATATGGTAGGCCAAGTGTTGGAAAGCCATATGATCACCTTTCATGAGGACGAGCTGCCACCTGAAGGGCTGGGGCACAACACAGCACTGCACATCACCGTGAAATGTGAAGATTATTTCATCACCAAAATCCTGATGGATGGAGGATCCAATGTTAACATCTGTCCGCTGATAACACTCAAGAAACTAGGTAAAGGGCTGCATGAGATAAAGGATGGAGCAATCAATGTAAAGGCTTTTGATGGTTCACAGAGGTCCACCATTGGTGAGATCAGTATGTGCCTGCAAATGGGACCAACTTAGTTCGAGGTCGACTTCCAAATGATAGATGTACCAGCGTCCTACAACTTGCTATTGGGACGACCATGGATCCATGCTGCTGGGGTCGTAGCATCAATACTGCATCAGGCAGTGAAGTTCGAATGGAATCACCAGGAAGTGATTATTCATGGCGACGGTAGCAACCCTATTTACAGTCGCCAGACTATTCCGGCAATCGAGGGAAGAAGGAAGCTAGGTGGAGAAACTTACCACCATATTGAACGAGTCAATGCCATTTATAAAGACAAATGGTTGGATAGAAAAATCGAGAGTATACTTAGCTGGAGTGGGTACGAGCCTGGTAAAGGGCTCGGCAAGAACCTCCAAGGGATCTCCAAACCTATCAAGATCAAAATCCATGGCACCACTTTTGGTCTGGGATACGAATATACTTGGCAAGAGTACAACGACTGGTCGCCACCTTGGCGCGGTCCTTACTACCCACTGGAGCATCCGATACCGCGCCTAGAGCAGACTTTTCACCAGGCCGACATCATTTATGGGACATACAAAGAAGAAGCACTTGCAGCGCTGAGGAACTTATTTATGGAAGACGACAACATGGACTGTTCTGTTATTCTCGAGGAGGAGGGGGAGGAAGGCCCTTCCATACAGGCTATGAATAGGGGGGCATATCTCAAGAACTGGACCATCAGGACAACCAAAGCCCGACGAGCCTCGGGGTAGCAAGGCTAAAACAAGCGTTATTCATTGTTTTTCTTTGCTAAATGATTTTATTTTCGCATTTTAATTCCTGTAATAAGATCTTCAATGTTTAAAACAATTATTCAATTTATCAAAAGCATTTTAATTTTTCTTATGAATCAATATTTATTGCTAACATTTTTTCTCTCATTACTTTACCTATACATCATTACTATTACCTGTCTTGATGAACCAATGACTGTGGCATGCAACGAGAAAACGCAACAAATAGACATTGATTCAGAGGAGGATGACATACCTGACGAGATTGTTAAAGAAGTTGAGAATTTTGAGAACAAACCTAAGTACAACATGGACGAAACTGAAGTTATCAACTTGGGAGACTCAGAAAACGTCAAGGAAACACGAATCAGCATTCACCTATCACCATCAGAGAAGAAAGAATACACAGAATTTCTAAAGGAGTATGAGGACATATTCACCTGGTCATATGATGCCATGAATGGTCTGAGTAAATCCATTGTGGCTCACAAACTACCATCCAATCCAATGTGTATGCCAGTAAAGCAAAAGCTCAGAAAGTTTAAGCCTGATATGAGCTTGAAAATTAAGGAAGAAGTCACAAAGAAAATCAACGCTAAGGTTCTCAAGGTAGTGGAATACCCGACATGGTTAGCCAACATTGTGCCAATACCGAAGAAAGATGGGAAGGTCGGAGTCTGTGTTGACTACCGGGATCTCAACCGGGCCAGTCCGAAAGACGACTTTCCTTTGCCAAATATACACATCCTGATTGACAATTACGCCAAGCTTGAGCTACAATCATTCGTGGATTGCTTCGCTGGTTATCATCAGATCTGGATGGATGAGGAAGATGCTGAGAAAATGGCTTTCATTACGCCGTGGGGAGTATACTGTTATAAGATGATGCCATTCGGCCTGAATAATGCTGGGGCCACCTACATGAGGGCTATGACCACTATCTTCCATGATATGATACACAAGGAGATCGAGGTATATGTGGATGATATTATTATCAAGTCCAAGAAAGCCACTGACCACATAGAAGATCTGAGGAAATTCGTCAACAGATTGCGGAAATACAATCTGAAATTAAACCCCGCTAAGTGTGCATTTGGGGTTCCTGCTGGTAAGTTGCTCGGGTTCATTGTCAACCGCTGAGGGATAGAATTGGATCCATCAAAGGTTAAAGCCATACAAGAATTACCACCGCCAAGGAACAAGAAAGATGTGATGAGTTTCTTGGGACGGCTTAACTACATCAGCCGGTTCATAGCACAATCTACAGTTATCTGTAAGCCTATCTTCAAGATGCTGAAGAAAGATGCTGCGACCAAATGGATCGATGATTGCCAGAAAGTCTTCGACAGAATTAAGGACTACTTGTCAACACCACCAGTCTTGGTACCACCTGAGCCAGGTAGACCTTTGCTACTGTACCTCGTGGTGTTAGATGGAACTTTTGGCTGTGTTTTGGGGCAGCATGATGAAACGGGAAGGAAGGAGCAAGCTATGTATTATCTCAGCAAGAAGTTCACTCAATACGAGGCCCGGTATTCTCTATTGGAACGCACATGCTGTGCTCTGACGTGGGTGGCTCAGAAGCTGAGGCATTACTTTTGTGCCTACACCACATATCTCATATCAAGGATGGATCCCTTGAATTACATCTTTCAGAAGCCCATGCCCACTGGCAAGCTAGACAAGTGGAAAATCCTGTTGAGTGAGTTTGACATTGTTTATGTAACTCAGAAAGCGGTCAAGGGACAAGCATTGGCTGACCATCTTGCTGAGAATCATGTGGACGGAGAATACGAACCTTTGAAAACGTATTTTCCTGATAAAGAGGTATCATTCATAGGAGAAGACATTGCAGAATCCTATGACGGTTGAAGACTGTTCTTCTATGGAGCGGCGGATTTCAAGGGAGTTGGCATTGGAGCTGTCCTGATATCGGAAACTGGTCAACATTATACGGTATCTGCCAAACTCAGGTTCCCTTGCACCAACAATATGGCAGAATATGAAGCCTGCATCTTAGGGCTCAAAATAGCCATTGACATGAACGTTCAAGAATTGCTAGTGATTGGTGACTCAGATTTGCTGGTACATCAGGTACAAGGAGAGTGGGCTACTAAGAATTCCAAGATACTGCCGTATCTGCACCACGTGCAGGAATTGAGAAAGAGGTTCACGAAAATAAAATTTCGGCATGTCCCCATAATCTAGAATGAGTTCGCCGATGCATTGGCTACTCTGTCATCTATGATTCAACATCCAGACAAGAATTCCATTGATCCCATTCCAGTGAAGATCCATAACCAACCCGCTTACTGTGCCCATGTCGAAGAAGAAGCAGACGGAAAGCCTTGGTTTCATGACATCAAGGAATATTTGGAAAATGAGAGTACCCATAGCTTGCAAATCCTACTCAGAAATGCACACTTCGGAGACTGTCCAACCACTTCTTTCACAGCAGAGGAATCCTGTACAAGAGGACTCCTGATTTGGGGCTATTAAGATGTGTCGACGCAAAGGAAGCATCCAAGTTGCTAGAGGAAATCCATTCTGGGACTTGCGGCCCGCATATGAACGGTTTTGTTTTGGCGAAGAAGATACTCCAGGCCGGTTACTTTTGGATGACTATGGAAACGGACTGCATCCAGTGTGTTTGGAAATGCCACCACTGTCAGATACATGCAGACATGATAAAGGTACCTCCAAACGAGCTTAATGCGACGAGTTCACAATGGCCGTTCGCCGCCTGGGGCATGGACGTTATTGGACCAATCGAGCCTGTCCCCTCCAATGGACACAGTTTCATTCTAGTAGCCGTCGACTATTTCACCAAATGGGTCGAAGCAACATTCTACAAAGTAGTGACTAAGAAAGTCGTGGCAGACTTTGTCTGCGACCGCATTGTTTGTCGATTTGGAATTCCAGAGTCAATCATTACTGATAATGGCTCCAATCTCAACAGTGACTTGATGAAAGCTATGTGCGAAACCTTCAGAATCAAACACAAGAATTCCACAACTTAGATACCTCAGATGAATGGAGCTGTAGAAGCCGCTAACAAAAACATCAAGAAGATATTGAGGAAAATGATAGAGAGGCATAAGAAATGGCACGAGAAGTTATCATTCTCCTTATTGGGATATCGCACCACGGTCCGCACATCGACCGGGGAAACTCCTTATATGCTGGTTTATGGTACAAAGGCTATTACTCCAGTTGAGGTAGAAATTCCTTCCCTAAGGATCATACAAGAAGCTGAGCTCAGCGATGCAGAGTGGGTAAAGAACCGTTATGAGCAGTTAGCTCTCATAGACGGAAAGATAACGAATGCAGTATGCCATGGTCAACTTTATCATAATAGAATGACCAGAGCCTTCAATAAGAAAGTCAAGCCGAGACAGTTCACACCGGGGTAGCTGGTGTTAAAGAAAATCTTTCCACACCAAGATGAAGCCAAAGGGAAGTTCTCTCCCAACTGGCAGGGTCCATACATGGTTCACCGAGTTCTGACAGGAGGAGCACTTATACTTGCCGAATGGACGGGGAAGTCTGGCCAAAACCAACCAATTCAGATGCAGTCAAACGCTACTATGTGTAATCTTTATGCTTTCATCAATGATGTAAATTGAACTACGCCAGACCTGATTCCCGTTTAAGAGAGGATACGTAAGCGGCCCTAGGGGTTTGGTCATAATTCAATAAGAAATTTCACCCCCCCCCCAATTGGAAACTGGGGCAGAATTTTGAAGAGGACCCTAAAATTCCGAAGCAAGTTCAGCTGATCGCCGTATGAGCAACAGTTAGAAACATCAACCCATCAAACTGGGACAGAATTTTTAGGAGGACCCTCAAAATTCCGTAGCAGGAGAGGTTGCAATGTCTCGAATCGTGTCACGGTCGTCAGTTCATCCAAAAAATTATTTTAAATTATACATTATGTTATACTTTTACAAAATCATACATGTTTGTTCTTGAAATAGCTTTGTTTAGAAAACGCTACCCCAATGTACGAACAATATCATCCGATCAAGCCGAACGAGTCAAGCAAAGCTAGCGGGGATACGAACTAACCTTCCCCTTACAGAGCTCATGATTCTTCTTTGGATGCAGGCACTAGGGTTGCAAAATCCCTAAACATACTGTCCTCCAGGGGAAAAACATTGTTCAAAATGCGATTCTCAAAACCGTTGCACTTGCTGACATTTATTATCAACACAAATGATGCTTCATTATCACAATGCTCACAATACCGCAATTTATTACCAGCTAAGAATTCCTACTGTCATTTTATTTCTTGCATAAGGCTACCTTTCTGCCTTTCGAGACTAAACACTGTCTCCCTCTGCATTCGCATCTCTGCATAAGTCTACCATTCTGCCTTCCGAGGTTAAGCTCTACCTCCATCTGCATTCTTGCATAAGGCTACTATTATGCATTCCCTTTGCATAAGGCTACTATTCTGCCTTCCATTTGCATAAGGCTACTATTCTGCCTTCCGAGATTAAACTCTACCTCCATTTGCATCTGCATAAGGCTACCTTTCTGCCTTTCGAGATTAAGCACTGCCTCCATCTGCATTGCATAAGGCTACTATTCTGCCTTCCCTTTGTATAAGGCTACTATTCTGCCTTCCCTTTGCATAAGGCTACTATTCTGCCTTCCATTTGCATAAGACTACTATTTTGCCTTCCGAGGTTAAGCTCTACCTCCATATGCATCTGCATCTGCATAAGGCTACCATTCTGCCTTTCGAGGCTAAGCTTTGCCTCCAATTTACTTTTTCTTTGAAACTAAATGCTATCTCAAGCATTATTTATTTCGCTTTCCTTTCGGGCTAAGCTCTGCCCTTCAATACGCAATACTAAGCTCTGTCTTATCAGCATCATACTATTTCATCTTCATGGGCTGAAATATCGCTAATTTACCCAAAGGCGTCATCGTTCGGAGGCACTATCTTCATGGCCCCAGAACATCATGTCATGGCCTGAGGATCTCTTTCAATTTTGCATATCATTATTCAAAGGCGTCATGGTTCGGAGGCACCATCCTCATGGTCCGAGAACATCATTTCATGGCCTGCGAATCCTGCATCAAGCTACCCATGGCCCAGGACATCATGGTCTGAGGACGTCATCCTTAACCGTCCAAAGACAACATTCATCGTCCGACGGGGACTTGCATCATGTTTAAATTACGCACAATACATGCTTGTATCGTCTATTTGCAGGTAATCCGGCAAGAACCGGACATCCCGACAGGAGCGTTCCCGCTCCAGTTCTCCTAACCATTCCTACAAACCGTTTATTCATCCAACCCTATATGTTACGTTCGTTCTTGTAAAAAATGGCATCGGTATACTTCGCCAATGGCTCCTGAACTACATACAATCTGATTCCTGTAGAACCAAGGATATGTAGGCAACTCAGAAACCAGGGTGCGACCTAAATCTCTTCAAACTGTTTCGCTCGATCAAACTTAGCCATCATATCTTTACCCGACAACTCTTCCATCCTTCCCGGGTAAAGAGGGGCAGCTGTTGATACCCAATTTTTCCTCAATTTTTTGTTAATTTTTTTTTTTGCAAATATACTCTCTAAATCATTTTTTATAGTAATTGGTATTTTCCCTAATTTCCATATTTTTATCAATTTATTTCTACTTTATCCAGTATTTTTATATTCAATAACTAATTACAAAATTACATTACAAATATTTTCAAAAATATTTCTTGGCTTAATATATCATTTTTGATCCTATTAGGATTTAATTATTTCACAAATTAGCCTACTTGGCATTATTTGGCTATAATTGCAATAAATTTGCAATTATAGCCCGATTATATATTTTATGCTATTTTAATTCAATAATCAGTCATTTTATATTTTAAATACTAGTTAATTACCCTAATTTCACCTATTTAGCCTTAATTTTATTTTATATAATTATCAGCTATTTTTATTAATTATTTATCTATTTTTAATGGGTATTTAACAAATAGCCACTCTTATTCAAATTCTAGCCTAAATTAAACCTGGTCCTAACACAATTAATCTAGCCCAATACCCAAGCCCAATCTCTAAAGACACCTAACCCAACTACCCTAGTCAATCTGAGCCGTTGATTATTTCAAATCAACGGCCCAGATCAGCCCCTTCCTAATTTAACCCCCCTAATGACTACCCCCCATTTCATTTCCCCCGGTTCCCATTCTCTCTCAATCGGTCTCTCTATCTCCCCCTCTCTATCTCTGGTTCTCTCTATAACCTTCTCATCTCCCCTTCTCTCTGATGGACCCTGTCCACCTTCTCCGGCCACCTCCCTCGCCGGAAGCCATGGCCTCTCATATCTCCTAGCCTCTACTTCAACCCACGCTGGTTTGACACTACCCTGAGGTCATCAGGTGAACCTGGAGTGGCTCAACTCCCCCTATGGCCTTTCATGTCATTCCGTCCATTTCCGGCCGTTCGAGTAAGATCTATGACTTTTGGACTAAAACCAGTAATGTTTTGAGGTTTTCTTATCTTTTTTGGGTTCTCTTCGAAACCCTAGCTCTTAAAAACTTTCCGATTCTTTTAGATCTATGATAGATCTGTGTATGTTTTGAGCTATTTCGTCGTTTTCCTCAAAGATTCTCTGATTTTCTCTTTAATGGCTCTTCGTTTTCAGACTAGGGTTTCATGACCCTTTTCAAACGATTTTTATGACTTATCAGTATTATCCTAAGGTCTCTACTGTGTTTTAACGATTTATTTAAGTTTCCCTACCTTATCTGAGTTGCTGTGTTGAAATCCCTAATTTCTAGTCCTAAACCCTAAGTTCCTGATTTGTCTTTGATAATATGTTTGCATATGTGTTTGCGCTTCATGAGCTTTATGAGTCACTGATATTTTACCTTATGTTATTCATCTATGTCTTTGATTTTTCTTTCTTTCTCGTTTATCTCACTGTTCACCTTGTAATTCATATGAATCCCTAGTTTCGTATGATTTCACTACCAGGGTTTCTGACTTCTTGCCTGTTATTTATTCGATTCATGTTAATCTCCTTTAATTGATGTTATTCCTATTCGAATCCCTGATGCTCTGCAATTTTACTTTGTTAGGGTTCCTAATTTATTATTTGAATCCCTGATTCCTTGTGATTTGAAAACCTTACTGATTTCCTATGGGATATTCCTACTAATTTCCGACCTTTAGCTTATTTCTTACCTTGTTACGTGGTTAATTTAATGTTAATTGATCCCTATTTCCTTAGTTAGAATCTGATGAACCTAGCCTCAATTGCATACTTGTACTGGGTTGAAACTGTTTCCTTATATGCTATATGCACGGGCACTTTCCTTATTTGTTATTTGCCTACTGACCGTTTAAGTTTAGCCCCTTCAATTAAGGGATACCTATGCTGATTTTACACTGTTTGATTATTCCTTTAAGCTATATATGGTCCCTTTTCCTTATTTGTTACTTACCGTTTGAATAACTCCCTTAATTATGGGGATACTTGTGCTGATTTCACTCTGTTTGATACTAAGTTCCATAATTGTTGATTGATTCTGATATTTACCTTACTTTTCACTCAGATTTCAAAACTATATATATGCATACTCTTCTCTCATTAAACAGACGAACTAATTTGGTTCAATAGCTCTCTCTCACAACTAAAACTTGTTGTTTTCTATTCTCTCTTCTGTGTTATTTGCTACTACTATGAGTTAGCCGGCTGCAAGCCAAGATTAACTATTGTGCATGTCCTATTTCCTGCTTTGTGTTACTGCTTTCTTCCCTTCACTGGTATGTTCTAATTAGAATTCCAGTCCTCAAACCAACATGTTTCTATTACTATTTCAATTCATTGTGATCCTGATATGTTTCTATCTACTGTTCTGCTATTCAACATGTAATTAGACTCTCTGTTGCATCTAGTATGTTATGTTGTCTTACTCCTATGTGAACCTCCATGTCCATGTTTGTACATTGGTTTGCTTAGGGCATCTTCTATTGCCTTAAGCTGTCTGATACTATGTTTAGCATGATCTTGTACTATGCTATACCCCAATTCCCTGAACCCCCTTAGGAGATTCTGACTGTGTACTGCCTGCTACATGCCTACCCTCACATGCTCTGTATTTTTCCTTCAAATCCCATTACCACTATTTGTGGTTGTTGGACTATTCTTGGTCCTTTGTGTGATGCTGACTTTTCTTTGGTTCTGAGATTGGTGTTCATGCTCTTTCAAATTATTTTCATCAATTAAACTTTTGTTATGAAAAACTATTTCAACTAAGTCCCTGTTCCAAAACTGTTTTCTTACCCAAAGTTTTCAAAACTATATCAAGCACTCTCACTCTACTCTTAGAACCCTTAAGTTCTTCCCCCTTTGTGTGAGCATTGCTTTGGGACCCCTAAGCTCCCTCTGAACTTTGACACACTAAGGCTGGCCATCCCACACTGCACTTACTTTATATTGGCTATGAAATCTGGGTGTGAGCACTGCCCGGGATCCCTTGAGGTCCTTAGGGAACTCTGACACACCCGAATTATGAGAAAGGTTGTGAAACAATACCTGGCATTGAGGACATGGAGATCTGCGCCTATTCTGTAGGCTCCCTATAGTTAACTTCTTATTTTCCTTATTTCAATTATGTAATTCATACCCATTGGTCTGTAATAAATAATTGTAACCAACTCTGGGGTTTGGATAGTAAAAGGGGTGGGTAATATGCATGTTGTAGTGTAATCGAGGGTAGAAATCATGCTTCCTAGGTTTACTTTCTCTATGCGCAATAGCAGCCATGTTTAGGTACAACATGCCAAGCATGTCATGCATTAGATATCATGCTACATAGGATCCATATACATATACTGTTTTCAGCATCTCATCATCACTTAGAAATCTTGTCTATAGGATAAATAACAACAACAAAATAAATTGTTATTATGTGACTCTGCCTTTATAAATATGTTCTGAAACTCATTTAGAAATCCTGTCCTAGAATAAATAACGTTAACAAAAACTGCAATCATGTCTCATCATGTTACAACCATGCCTACGTGCTTAGAAATCCTGTTTTAGGTAAACAACATTAAAAACTATCATCTATGCATAATGCTGTGATTCTATGTGCATTTAGAGATCCTGTTTAGCGACTGCATATGCATCATGCTGCATTAGACAACATGCTCTAGGATCGTACTCACTTAATTTCACTTAGTCTAAATACGGATATATAAAACAGTGTTCCTGTTCTAACAACTGGTAATTAGTTTCTGAATATTTTGCAACACTTAGAACTGCATGCTATTAGGTATAACGACCTGAAGCTGTTATAACCCTAAATAACTGCTACATATTATCCCTCGCCTAGGCAAGCCTTAGGTAATCAACCATAAGAAAATAAAAACCAGAATTGTCTTTTGTAATTAGTGCTTAACTGTCAGCATGTTTAAAACCAGTAGGCAAAACTGATTAGGACTTCCTCTCTGAGTTTTGTAACAATTTGACTCTGTTGTTATCACTTAGACACCATGCTTAGGATCTGAACTCAAACCCAGACCTTAACTGTGTATGAGTCATGTTGTTTATGTGTATTATGTGCGGAGGTATACTTGAGCCTTCTAATCTGTTTTCCACGCTCCCCTTTGATTGAAGTCTTATCTGTTTTACTATATGCCGCCTTAGTATTTTTGCCTTTAAAACCCGAGGGTCTGCCTAGAACCTCCCTTATAGGGTAGAAGTTCTAAATTCCTCCGGGACTTATAGGAAGGGACGGGTAACAACATGCAATAGAGGTCGATACCAACACTCGCTTTAATTACCATCACGGGGTGGGAAAGGGTAGATATGGATATGATGACCGGTGCTCTAATACTACGTGTAGCCCCTCTTTGAGAAGTGTCATACCGGGTATTTCATTGATGTGATCCATATCATAAACAAACCTAGGATACCCCTTTACTTTCATAAACATGCTTAGATTGTAATTGTGATGACCCTAAGGGGTCATCTTATGTGAATCTAATTTTGATTGTGTTACGAGGCCCCGAAAGCCTCCGTTAATCTCACCTCGATGTGCGTGCGCAGCCCGGGCGCGTAGCCGGGAATCCTTTTATGTGAAAACTTGATTAAGAATTGAATTTATGATAATTAATTGAATAAAGTTGACTTTGGTCAATATTTTTGGTAAACGAACCCGGACCAGTGATCTGACGGCCCCGGAAGGTCCGTAGGAAAATATGGGACTTGGGCGTATGCCCGGAATCGAATTCCGAGGACCCAAGTCCGAGAAATAAATTTTAAAAAAAAATTGTTTTATGAAAATATTAAAGGCTTATGAAAATGAACCTTGATGTGAAACCTGTGCTGCCGGGCCCGTATTATAATTTCGAAGCCCGAAGCAGGTTCAATATGTGTTATTGAAGTTAGCTGTGAAATTTGGTAAGAAACGGACTTGATTTGATGGGTTCAGATCAAAATGGGAAAAATGAGAGTTAATGAAGTTTTGAGGATTTTCATAAAATTTGAAATTTGGCTTGAAATGTGATTTTGTGTTCCCGAGGTCCGAATGAAGTTCTGAGACCGGGGATAGTTCCGTTATGTCATTCATGACTTGTCTGCAAAATTTGAAATCATTCCGAGTAGTATAGACCGGTGCGGTGCATTGAAGTGAGTTCTAGAATTTCAAGTTCTTAAGTTTTGATTCAATTTGGTTTTGGGGTTGAATTCTGAGTTTCGTTGTTGTTTTTCAGGTTCCGAGAGTTCGAGCGAGTCCGTATCACGAATACAGACTTGTCGGTGCTTTTGGACGGGGTCCCGAGGGGCTCGGGTGAGTTTTGGACCCCCCGGGAGCTAAGTTAGAACACCAGAAATTTCTGCTATCTGGTTTCCTTCTCTGCGATCGCAGAAGGTGGGTTGCAATCGCGGAGAAGGATTTTGTTGGGCTGTTGATTGTTCTCTGCGATCTCAACCTCCCCTTTGCGATCGCAGAGGTCTGGGTTCCACACCTTCGCGATCGCAGTCTTTTATGGCGATCACATTGAGTCGCGTCTGGGCCAGGTGAGTTTGTTCTTCGCGATCGCAGGACCTCTGCCGCGATCGCAGAGGTGTGGCCAGTTGGCCTTCGCGATCGCAGGACCTCTGCCGCGATCACAGAGGTCTGGCCAGTTGGCCTTCGCGATCGCAGGGCCCTTGTCGCAATCGCAGTTAAGGAATCCCTGGGCAGTTTTATAAATACGGGACTTAGCGTTTTTCCTCTATTTTCATCTTCCTCCTCAAGTTTTTAGAGAGCTCTTCAAGGGACCTTCCACCACTGTTATTGAGGTAAGTAAATTCCATAGTTTTACTAGTTTCAAACATTAATTCCTAGTTAAATTCACTATTAAATTATCTAAAATCATAGAATTAGGTAGTAATTTTAGGGTTCTTGAGGATTTTGTGATTTTCCATTCTAGGACATGAATTCAAGTAGAAATCACACCTTAATGATCCTTAGGCTATGGGTGAGTGATCCGTTCGAGAATTTTCGGAATTTGATCATGAGGGACCGGGGTTGGAATTTGGGAATTCTTTAAGAATAGCGATTATATTGAATAACTAGGATAACTTCCCGCTTTGTGCATGCATTGATATTATTGTATACCTTTTGGCTAGTTGCGAGTCCTCGGGTGTAGAGTTCGGAGTTTCGGGCGCAATTGTGGTCCGAGGGATAGATCGACATGAGGTGAGTCTCTTTTCTAACCTTGTAAGTGGGAATTGTTCCCATAGGTGATGTATATGCTATGTGTAAATTATTTGGGGGCTACGTACGCTCCAAATGACGAGAGTCCGTACGTAGCGGCTATTATTGTTATGTCCGGGTCGTTAGGCCCACATCATTCCTTGTATGCTTTCTCGTAATGCCTTATATGTTGTTCCCTGTAATGCTTTATATGATTTATTGTGATGCCATGTGTGCTATAAGGTTATGTTTTGTATAGTGTTGTTCCTTTGAGGCTTTATAGAAAAATTGTTGAATGGTGAGGAATTTGTTATGGAAAGTGTAAAGAAATTGAAATGAATATGGGATCAGGTCGTACGCCACGACAGTGTTGAAAAGAAATTGAAATGAATATGGGATCGGGCCGTACGCCACGGTGAGTGTAGAAGGTACCTTATGGGAGCGGGTCATACGCCACGGCGGATCTAAGAGTTTGTGATTATTGTTTCGTTCTGTGGTCTTACCCTTGAAAGTGCTTTATTGTTTAGTTCAGTATTTGTTTGGATTTCTGCTCTCGATATATATATATATACTTGTTGCTTATTTCCTTGACATGCTTACTGTATTTCATTATATTCTATCATATGTTATTACTGTTGGACCTTAGTGAGTATCGAGTCGACCTCTCGTCACTACTTCTTCGAGTTTAGGCGGGATACTCACTAGGTACCTATTTATTTAATATGTACTCATGCTGCACTTTCTTTTCTTTTCTGTACTTGATTGTACAGGTCCGGAGGCTGGTACATCTGATTATCAGGTCTGTGCTAGATATTGATAGCGTGGTCATACTTCACGGTGAGCTGTTTTCTCGGCGACTTCCTAGCAGCACCCTGGAGTTCTTTTGTTATATTTTCTGTCCATTTAATTCAAACTGAGACTCTGTATATATTGTAGTCATTGTATATTCAGTAGTTGCCCATGACACTCGTGACACTAGTTCCTGGCACACACGTGTGATGTATATATATTTTGGGTTTTGGGTTGTACTTTATTTCCATGTCAAACTATCATCATGTTTAACTGTTTAAAATTTGTAAACGTTGATTTGTTTAATTAGATGGGAAGGGTATCACTTAGCGTAATTTGTGTTGGCTTGCCTAACCCCGTCGTTGGGCGCCATCACGACCTGGATTAGGATTCTGGGTCGTGACAGTAATTCTTTTCAAAATCTAGCTTTCCATTAACTGTTTTCAAATATCCGTGTACTTAGACTTAAATCCCCTATTATTTGAGCCATACTTGTTTATTTGCTAATTGTACAAATTCACAAAAGCTGTTTGGCCGGGAACCACACTTGTGGATCTTGAGGGGTGCCTAACACCTTCCCCTTAGGATAATTTCAAGCCCTTACCCTGTCTCTGGTTATCAAACATAGTTGTAAATGAACCCCCTAGGTGCCCTAACGCACTTAAAATTGTTAGGTGGCGATTCTTCAAAAACGCAAACCCCCTTTCCCAAAAGGAATGAGTTGTCCCAACCAATGTCATAAACCCTTTAAAATCGGGCCCCCGAAAGGAGTGCTTGGGGAAAAAAAGAGGGGCGCGACAAGCAGTGCAAGGAAAGTGGGTTAAAAAAAACAAAAAAAAAAGAAGAAGAAAAGAACTGAAGAGAAAAGCCGATAGAGGGAAGTTTCTCAAATTTTTGCCTTTATTTATCTTGCTATTGTGCATAAAATCTTACCATTGATCTTCACATTTTTTCCTCCTAGGGTAATGCATCCTAGTCAGATGGATTTTCCTTCCAATAAAAGTCTTAGTCTGATGAATCTTTCTCCTAAGATAAGAATCCTAGTCTGATGAATTATTCTCCTAGGACAAACGTCTTGGTCTGATGAATCTTTCTCCTAAGATAACAAAAAAATGGGCTAGTCTGACGAATTTTCTCCTAGGATCGAAATCTTAGACTGATGAATCTTTCTCCTAAGATAGAAAACCTAGTATGATGAATTTTCTCCTATGACAGAAATTTTAGTCTGATGAATCATTCTCCTAAGATAACAAAAACAAAAGGACCTAGTCTGATGAATTTTTTCCTAGGATTAAAATCTTAGTATGATGAATCTTTCTTCAAAGATAGAAGAACCTAGTTTGATAAACTTTCTCCTCGGACAGAAATCTTAGTCTGATGAATCTTTCTCCTAAGATAATAAAAAAAAAAGGACATAGTCTGATGAATTTTCTCCTAGGATTAAAATCTTAGTCTGATGAATCTTTCTCCTAAGATAGAAGACCCAGTCTGATGAACTTTCTCCTAGGATCAAAATCTTAGTCTGATGAATCTTACTCCTAAGATAACAAAAAAAAGGGACCTAGTCTGATGAATTTTCTCCTAGGATAGAAATCTTAGTCTGATGAATCTTTCTCCTAAGATAATAAAAAAAAAAGGACATAGTCTGATGAATTTTCTCCTAGGATAGAAATCTTAGTCTGATGAATCTTTCTCCTAAGATACCAAAAAAGAAAAAAGAAACCTAGTCTGATGAACTTTCTCCTAGGATAGACGTCTTATGTTGATGAATCTTTCTCCTAAGATACCAAAAAAGAAAAAAGAAACCTAGTCTGATGAACTTTCTCCTAGGATAGACGTCTTAGTTTGATGAATCTTTCTCCTAAGATAAGAAAACCTAGTCTGATGAATTTTTTCCTTGGATAATTTTTTTAAAAAAAAGAACAAGTCTTGTTTTAAATAAAAAAGAAAACAATAGTTTATTTATGTCCTCGGAAAATAAGCATTGGGGTAATATGTTTAAAAGAATGATTTTTCTAAAAAAAAATGATTGAAAAACAAAAATCCTTCTTGGTTCATTTTAGCATAGGATATACAATTCCCTGGTCTCATTTTCCAACATAGGGTCTCCACTCCCTAGTTGATGCCAGCATAACCTGATGCCAACATAGGGTCACCACTCCCTAGTTGATGCCAACATAGGGTCTCCACTCCCTAGTTGATGCCAGCATAACCTGATGCCAACATATGGTCTCCACTCCCTAGTTGATGATTTTCCAACATATGGTCTCCAATCCCTAGTTGATTTTATTTTAGATATAGGGTCTCCACTCCCTAGTTGATTTTGTTTTAGACATAGGGTCTCCACTCCCTAGTCTCCCTTTCCACCATAGGGTATCCACTTCTTAGTTGTTTTGATCTTAAATACAGGGTACACCACTCTCTGATATCTTTGCCAATATAGGGTATTCCATTCCCTGGCCACATTTTCCCAACATAAGGTACACCAATCCTCCGTTGAGACATCATTTCGAAAATAAGGAAATACCATCCACTAAAAAAAAAAAGAATCATCTTGTTACTTTCAGGATACACTATTCCCGACCTTTTATTACTTTCAATAATGAAGTAGTTCAGAGTTTTTGCTACAAATAACTCACGAAATTTTCCTAGTGAAAACTGGGGCAGAAAATTTTTGTTTGTTCGTTTGTTTTGGTGCCTGAGCAGGTTATACCTCGAGGCACAGGATTCGAGACGACCAACAGAAGTAGTCTCAATCCAGAATAAAAGAAGAAAAGAAAAAGAAGAAAAAAAGAGAAGTAACAAAAATGCAGAAGCAGAGATAAGATATGGATTGCTCGAGACTTGAATGAGTCACGAGCTTTGCATGTCCCGTCATGATCCAAAGAGCTGAAGAAGAATGAACTAGCACCCGCAGCTAGCAAGCGTCAAGGTTCAAATCTAACGTCTGCATGAAGACCATTCAAGACTCAAGATCAAGCTTCAGAAGACTTATAGATAGGAATCTTGTAACTCATAGTTAAGTCTTAGTTAGTCTTTTTTATTTTTTATTTTGATGTAATAATAGGGCTGCAGACCAGAACCTCGACGGAACGGCACCTCAACGGCTCCCCACCTCGGTATACTCCTTCGCTCTTCTCACTTTTGAACTACACATGGCCTGATTCCTTTATAGCCAAGGATATGTAGGCAGCTCAGATACCAGGGCTCGATCACATTCTCCTTTCTTTTAGTTTTTGGTATCTCTAAATTAGGGTCGGGTCAAAAAATCTGTCTCCTCGTTCTTTGTCTGAAAACTCTTCGTGTTTTCAGTCAAAGAGGGGCAACTGTAGACATGTAATTTTCGACCCTCCCCTTGATTTTACACATTTTAGCGTTTAAATATTTAGTTTAGGTCTAATATCACTATTTTAACTAGTTTTGACTCTTTTACTTTATTTTGTCACAAAAATGAAAATTACAAAAATATTTTTCATCTTTAGTTTAAGGTCAATTAGTATATTTATATTTATAGTATTTTAATTTTACCATGGTTTTAGCCTATTTTTCTACTTTTTACTTTATTATAACATTTGAAATACAAAAATAGTATTGATATTTTATTTCTCTAAAAAAAAAAAGATAAGAAAAAACATTTGGACTAGTTTTTGTCTTGTTTTATGTGAGAAGGCCACAATTTTAAGCTTGAGTTGGCCCAATTTTAAGCCCAGAACCGTAATCCAATACCCTAAAACCCTAATAAATCTTCAGCACTCCCACTGTTCTTCTTCAACCTAGACACACAAGTGAAGACCCTGAAAATAAAAAAAATGGCGCTCCATAGCTTCGCTCTTCTTCAACGTAAAACAGACACCCTTCTTCCTCCTACACGACAGAGAAGAAAACCGCCCAAACAACCAAATTCCAGCCTTCCACCGTCTCCATACCCACCCCTCTCTTAATCCGCCACCCCTATAAACGAGCCTCGCAGCAAAGAACACACACACATGCACTAATGGAGGCCAACGACAGTGAGAGAACAAGAGTAAGAGGGAGGCGACGAGTTTCAGTCTAAAAAATCGATTGAAAAATAGCTTCGAGTTACGGTCGTTCGAGGTTCCATCACCGGTTCGAGGTTCGCATCAGTAGCTCGTCTTGTCTGCCGCTTTGAAAATTTTCCTTTATTGTACACGGTGAAAATTTGCAGCAATAGAGGTCTATTTCTAACTTTCTTCTTCAATATTTCTTGTATGATTCCTGTGAATTAGTTTGATAAAGATGGTTATCTTCTGTACCTTGAAAGTCTATTTTGGTGTACAAATTGGTTAAATCAGATCGGTCGCTAAATGTGCGTACATGCTAAATTTCGTTTTAGAAAAGTTGTTTGAATTAAAACATTGAGTCAACAAGAACGTGAATTAACCGAGTTTTTAACTTCTTTAATTAGTTTGATTGATCTACTATAATTGAATGTTTTATCTCAGGTAAATGGGCTGATTTGTTTAGCAGAACTTATAATAATATTTGGCCATGAGCTTGACGTTAAATGAAAGATAATTGGAGTTTATTACTTTATTCAGTTAATTAGGCATAAGAGCATGCTAGGTCGTTAACACACGGTAGGAAATCTTTAGGATTGTCGACTTTCACGTTACATAATTATGGGTTCAGGAATTAAGACCTAAGTACGCGTTCGTGCGGCTTTGAATTTTTTCTTAAATACTTAAGCGTAACAAATTATGTACACGTACGCGTGACATGATTTAAACGTCGATTTTCAAAACAAAACCAAGGTACGCGTTCGCGCGGCTTTGGAGTTTTTCTTAAATAATTAAGCGTGGCAAATTATGCACATGTACACGTGACATGATTTAAGCGCCGATTTTTAAAATAAAACTAAGGTACGCGTTCTCGCGGCTTTGGAGTTTTTCTTAAGTAATTAAGAGTGACAAATTGTGTACACGTATGCGTGACATGATTTGAGCGTCGATTTTCAAAATTAAATCAAGGTACACGTTCGCGTGACTTTGGCCAAATAATTTTAATATTAAGGGCTATTAATTATGTACACGTACGCGTGACATGGTTTTTAGCGCGCTAAATAAAATGAGTACACGTGCGCGTGACTCGTCTCAGGATAATTTATAAGAAGCGGTAAAATATAAAAAATGTACGTCGATTCTAAAATGAGTAATTAAATAATTTAAGCCAAGTATGAATCATTAAGCGACCGTGCTAGAACCACGAAATTCGAGAGTGCCTAACACCTTCTCCCGGATTAACAAAATTCCTTACCCCGTCGTCTGGTTCGCAGACTTTAAACGGAGTCAAACTTCCTCGATTTGAGATTTAAAAAATAAATCGGTAACTTGGGACACCATAAATATTCCAAGTGGAGACTCTGAAATTAAATTAAAAATAATCCCAATTCGATTATGTCACTTAAATTGGATAAACTCCCTTATCCCACCCTTTTGGAAAAAAAGAGGTGTGACATATACAAATATGGCTCAGTAAAGAGCTTTATTATATTACTGTTTTGAAGAATACTACTGGTTTCATCTAGAGAAGGTACATACTATGTACTTCATGGTTCATAGATTCGTACATGGACGATTGTTACAACAGAAGCCACACATAATTCATGTTTTATATTTCTTGTCGGTTTTGGCTGTATCAAACTAGTAACTTGATGCTACACTTTAAACCATGATATTAACTCGATAAATTATATCACCAGAAATATAGTTTGCAAAGATCATAGATGAACTAACCAGGGAAAGTACACAAGGAAAGAGATGGAAAACTAACCAGAGAAAACTCTTGTTTGGAAAGAGACAAAGTACGTAGTTGCACGGCAGAAGATGGAGACAAAGTACTTAGTTTGGTGAATATAATATAAATAATAGGGTAAAGGGTAAAACTGAAATATAGAATAATAAGTGTGGGCGTAATTGGAAAGAAAAATATGAAACAATCCCACCACACTGATTTGATTGTTTCATAAAATTGGGCTTTTCATTGTTCCGGAATAATGAATTTAACAATATGATACAATCAATTTTATATTAACAATGAAAACAAATATTGTATCTGGGGTAACAATAAAATACAATACAATACAATGAGAAACAACCATCCAAACAATACGTAATATTTTTGCTAGTTATTCAAAATTTTAAGGGAATTTTTACATTCCTATACACTATTTGAAACTTTATTATCCTCCCTATTCAGGTTTCAACTTAATTACATCCTATATACAAATTTACCAATTATATACAATTTAGAAATTAAATGTGTATCTCTTTATATTAGGAATCAATTATTTCCCATCCTTATTCTCTCTCCCTTCTATGCTCTCTCTCTCCGTCTCTCTCTCTTGCGCTCTCTCTCTCACTGTGTCTCTCTTTTTCTCAATTCCTAATTTCAGTAATGCAGAGCAAAGGAAAAGAGAGCACCAATTCCACAATTGACAACCATTAAAAAGCTTTGAAGCTTTGAATTCGAATTTGGGTTTTCAAAAAGCATTATTTGTTTGGATTTGGTGTTGTTGCAAATAATTGGGAATATTGTTTGGAGTTTATACCTCAATTTTGAGGGTGTTTTGGTGAATATTAGACTTGATTTGGCAGAAGTTCAGATTGAAACTCGAAGAAGAAGAAGAAAAAGAAGACATGACATACATTATACTTACGAAATTGTAGTAAAGTTGTAGTAAGATTGTAGAAAAATTGTATTATGTTATTTTGTATACGGTAGAAATCGGGGTTACGCGATTTCACTATTTGAGCGAGACTGGGATGTTGCGGTGAGGAGCTGAGACGACGAGTCCGAAATCGAAGCCTCTTTCTAGACCGAGGTTGATCAATCGAGGCGAGAAGAGACATACTTCGAGCAATATCGGGATAACTTTATAACAGAAATGGCGAGATATCAGTGATTGGTCGAGGATCGTGGAGTGAATCTCGGAACGGATCAAATCTGTAGCGGTTAATCAGTTGTTTATGCGATTTCCTACTATAATTAGAACTATACCTTAATTAGGATTCCTCTACTATATAAAGAGGAATCCCATTCATTTGTAATCATCATAACTCACTGAGAAAAATAAATAGAATCGTTCTTTCTTGCTATTTACTTTACTTACTGTTCATTTGAGTTGTACATACTTTATTGCTCTAACACTATCACCTCGAGATCATTACAATTCGAGGTCGAAGTTTAGCTTATACGCTGGTCTGGTTTATTTTACAGTCTAATTCATTTATTTATTTTCTTGTTTATTAATTGACATTAGGTGAAATCACATATCCTTAAAACCACAAAATAAGTTTAGTTATTATCCGAATTTTAGGGTAAACAGTTTGGCGCCCACCGCGGGGCTAAGGATAATAGTGATTATTCAATACTGATTCCGATAAAACACACTATTTCACGCTTGTTCTTGTCAAGTATTTTTGCTTTCAGGTTAAAACATGTCAAACTCACAAAACGCACCCACACATGGTGACAATGGCCTCGAATTTCACGGGGAAAACGACAATGTAATTGCTCCAGGGGTCGAGGTGCCACAAGCTGATCTCGGGGTAGCACCTGTTGCCAACCCAATCGACGTTAGTTCACACATTACTTTGAATGCGAACCTGACGGCAGACCCCGAAAGGAGTGTACGCAGAGAAGGCCGATGTGGTGGCCAAGGTGCACAGGGCAGAGGAGATGGAGGAGTCAACCTCCAGGTAATATTGGAAATGCTACAGGATCAGCAAGCCGCTATTGCACATCTACAAAATCGACATAGAACTTTGAGTGGGATCAAATCGGAAGCCACCCGTCGTACTGAGCCACTACCGGAGAGGTCGAATAGTAGCAAATCGGGGACCGATCCTACAATAATAAAAATGCTCGAGGAGCTCACCAAAAGAATTGAGTCGGGAGAGAATAAAATTAAAGCTAATGATAAGAAAATGGAAACATACAACTCCCGAGTTGATCAGATACCGGGGGCACCGCCAGTTTTGAAAGGGATGGATTCGAAGACATTTGTACAGAATCCGTTTCCTCCAAGTGTGGCTCCAAAGCCCATTCCAAAAAAGCTTCATATGCCGGATATACCTAAGTATAATGGGACCACCGATCCCAACGAGCATGTCACCTCCTATACATGCGCCGTCAAAGGTAATGATTTGAAAGATGATGAGATCGAATCTGTTTTATTGAAGAAGTTCGGAGAAACTCTATCGAAGGGGGCAATGATTTGGTACCACAATATACCACCGAATTCCATCGACTCATTTGCCATGTTAGCAGGCTCTTTCGTAAAGGCACATTCCAGGGCCATAAAGGTTGTGACAAAGAAATAAGACTTTTTCAAAGTAAAACAGAAGGATATGAAATGCTGAGGGAGTTCGTGTCCCGATTACAAATGGAACACATGGAGTTTCCACCAGTCATAGATGGTTGTGCGTTTAAAGCTTTCACTCAAAGGTTGAATGAACGAAGTTCGATAGTATCACGTCAACTGAAGGAAAATTTCATCGAATATCCTGCAGTGACCTGGGCTGATGTACATAATCGGTACCAATTAAAGATCAGGGTCGAGGATGACCAATTAGGAACTCCTTCAGGTTCAGTATATTCGAACAGGTCTGCAACCAAAAATCAGAGGGACATCGATAGGGATCCATGGTCGAACAAATACCGATATCAACCATACATCACAAATCGTAGGAACGACGGCCCAGGACGCAATTCCACCCGAAATGATCGGAGAAGTAATCGAGGGTAGAATTCTCGGGTACTTATGAGCAAAAGTGGTTTTGATAAGTATGCCGATCCAACAGAGGCACCTCGGTTGTCGGAGTATAATTTTAATGTGACACATCATGCATTGTATCGGTAATTTGAAGAATCAAAGATACTAGATGGCCCAAGCCCATACAAACCGATCCTTCCCAAAAAAACCCCAATTTGATATGTAAGTATCATGGAACGCATGGCCAATGAACCGAGGATTGCAAGCAACTAAGAGAGGAGGTAGCCCATCTATTCAACGAGGGCCACCTTCGAGATTTCCTAAGTGATCGAGCCAAGAATCATTTCAGAGAAAGGGACGCCAACAGGAAAACGAACAGGAGGGACCACAACATGTTGTAACAACCCAAAATCCATCAAGGTCGTGATAGCGCCAGATTCCATTGTCTGGCAAGCCAACACTCATTAGATAATTGAAATTCCTGATTTTAGTATTTTGAAATCGTTATTTTTCATTTCATTATGTGAAAATCAATAGACATTTACTTAGTAAATAACAAGGTTTTAACACTTCAATTAACAAATACATCCCAGAACCCGGTGTCACAAGTGCATGAGCAATTTCTAAGAAAAACCAAATGAAGTACAATAACCGTTCAAAATACAAATTGGACAGAACAGAAAAATACACCACTTTGTGTGATGACCTAAGGGGTCATTTTAAGAATTTAGACTCCATTCTAGGCTTATTAGCCATACAAAGATTAATTTTAACTACCTCGATTTGCGTGCGTAGTCGGGGCATGAGACCGGAAAGCTTTTATGTAAAAATATAAGAAATAATAATTTTTAGAATTAAATATTTTGGTTTTAGTTGATTTGAGTCAACATTTTCAGTAAACGGGCTCGGATCTGTGTTTCGGCGATCCTGGGAGGTCCGCATTAAAATATGGGACTTGGGCGTATGCCCTAAATTGAATTCCGAGGTCCCAAGACGTAGAAATTGATTTTTGAAAGAAATTATTTTGCCAAATTATTAATGAAATAAAAAAATGAATTAACGTTTGAAACTGTTGGTATCAGGCTCGTATTTTGGTTCCGGAGGTCGATACAAGTTTGTTATGATATTTAAGCCTTGTCTGCGAAATTTGGTGAGAATCGACATTTATTTGACGTGATTCGGACGTCCGGTTGATAAATAGTGAACTTTAAGTGTTCTTGAGAAAAATAATGAGTTTTGAGGTTTAATTCATAGTTTTACATGTTATTTTCATGATTTGATTGCACGAGCAAGTCAATATGATGCTTTTAGACTTAAGTGCATGTTTAGTTTAGAGCCCCAAGGGCTCGGGTGAGTTTCAAATAGGTTTGGGTTGTGTTGCGCTCGTTCTTTCTTATGCTTTGACTTCGTTTCTTCAAGCATAAATGATATCATATTGAACAAATGAGCTCCGATTTCTGTTTTGAATGAAGTATTAGATCGTATCATACTTACGGACCCGTAGCAAAAAGAATCATCGAATTTGGATATCGTATGAGGATTTTATGGTCATTTTACTAAGATTGCCAGATTTTTCAGGTTAATTACGGAATTGTCACTGACGGCATATTAAAAATCTGCACTATCTGCAAATATTAAACCTACATATCTCATTCATTATAAGGTCAAATTGAGTGATTCAAAAGCCTAATTTGACTCTAATTTCACTAAGAATCCATTGGAAACATAAAAATCGAGTTTCGAGATCGTTTAACACGAAAAACGAAGCAGAATAGCTGGAAGAAAAATATATATAAAAGGAGTAGACTTCTTCTTCTTCTTCAAATTTTCGAACCCCACAGTCCTAGGAACAAATTTCTTCACCAAATATTATCCCCAAGTCATAGGTAATCAATTATAAACTTTACTCTTTCAATTACTCATTTTTTTTCGTCACTTTTAAATATAAAAAAAACTAAGAATTTTCATGGTAAAAATTGAGGGTTCGGGTAGAATTAGAGAATTTTATAAAAATCAAATCTTTAACTCGAATTGAGGTCGAATTTCAAAAGTAATTGTATATTTGGGTTTGTGGGTAAATGGGTAAACATAATTTGGTCCGAACTCCGAGTTTAGGCCGCGGGCCCGGGGTCGGGTTTTCACGTTTTTGAGAAAACTCAGAAAAAATTATAATTTTCAATAAAGTTAGTTACTTTAGCCTAAATTAATGATGTTGAGTTAATTATGATTAGATTCGAGCAAGTTAGAGCAAGATTCTAAAGGAAAAGTTATAATTGAGTAGTGAGTGGCCTGCGGAATTGAGGTAAGTGCTTGGTTTAACCTTGACTTGAGGGAGTAGGAATCCCCAAATTAAATGCTAGGTGAAGTTTCATGTGTGTGGTGTATAGGTGAGGTGACGAGTATTTATGCACTACCAAATTACTTGTTGAGCATGATCCCTTCCCCGTTTCCAATTTAATTGATCCCTAGTTTAATTGTTTTATGATCATTGATGCCTTCATGTCTACTTGGTTCGTCATCTTGTTGTTAAATATTGTTACAAGTATTTTGAAAGTGTTACTTGTCCATCCTTATTGCTCCTCTATATATATATATATATATATATATATATATATATATATATCACCCTTATTTCTCCTGTTGCGACGTGCAACCCGGTCCCACATGTCCACCCTTATTACTCCTTGTTGCGGCGGGCAACCTGCTCCCACCAGACAAACCACATTTCATCTCTTTATTTATAATAAAGTATCACAAATCAGATTCCAAGTTTTTCACAATACATAACTCTCAATTATCATAAACAGGAAACTGTACTATTCAGAAACTTCACCAATTATCAAAGGAACAATAAGGGAGAATATTCATGTATTACTATTTATAAAATAAAGGCTGGAACACTCATTGTTTTATTGTCTTTATTTCATATTATTCTCTTACTGTTATTTAAAGCAAAACTTGTTATGTTTACAATTATTGAGACATAAATATGGTGAAAGGCTTTGACTTAAATTATGAAAATATTTTTATAAATAAAGAGATGTGATTGTCTGGTGGGAGCGGGTTGCACGTCGCAGCAAGGAGTGATAAGGGAGGACAAGTGGGATCGGGTTGCACGCCGCAACAGGAGTAATAAGGGTGATATATGTTGATACCCAATTTATCCTCAAAATATTCCTTAAATTGCATATATAGCCATTAATAGCAATTGATATTTTTCCATAATTTTTTCTATATTTTATTAATTTATTTTTAATTTATCCAGCATTTTATTTCCAATAAATAACTACAAAATTGCATTACAAATGATTTTAAAAGCATTTCTTGATTTAATGTATTATTCTTGGTCCCATTAAGACCACATTATTTCAAAATTAGCCAAATTGGCACCTTTTTGGCTATAATTGCAATAACTTTGCAATTATAGCCTAATCATACGATTTTATACTATTTTTATCCAGTAATTAACAATTTGTATTTTAAATACTAAGTAATCATTTTTATATATTTTTTAAGCATGAATTTCATTTTTACATAATTATTAGCTATTTTTATAAATTATTTTATCTAATTTAATTAGGTATTTAACAGCTAGCCACTTATATTTCAATTTTAGCCTAATTAGGACCTGATCCTAACCCAATTAAAATAACCCAACAGACCCCAAGCCCAATTCTTAAATCTACCCGGCCCAGTCCGGACTTAATCTTGACCGTTGATCAAAATTGATCAACGGTCCAGATCCCCCTTACCATAATTAAACCCTAAGACTACCCCCCTTCTCTCATTTCCCCCTCATTCTTCCGTCATTGCATCTCTCACATCTCTCTCAACCCCCTCTGCTAACCTAAGCTCTCATCTGCCGTGTCCTTTCCGGAAGCCATGGTGGTTTCACCACCATCCCAGCTTCTTGGCTCCCTCCTACACCGGGTATCACTGCTTCGAGGCTCTCAAGTGAACCAGAGGCGGGTCACTCACCTCCCATGATCTCTCATGCCCGAGTAAGATCGTACTACTTCCAGCTAGAACCAGTGGTTCCTAAGCCGTCTCTCCTCCTCTTTGGGTTGTCTCTATAAATTTCTAACTACTAGTGCTGGATTTCTTTAGATCTGTAACAGATCTTGGCATATCATATGTTATTATGATGTTTTCCTCAAAGATTTTCCGTTTTCCCTAAAAACATTCTTCGTCTTCAAACTAGGGTTCTTAAACCCCTTTTCAAAATGGCTTTTCTCTATGATTTTTTAGCATTATCTTATGATTTTCAAGCATTATTTAAGCTTTTCCCTTTTGTCTGATTCATTTTTACTAGGAAACCCCAAAAGTCTTGGTTTCAATCTGTGGTTCTGAGTTTGTTTGTGATAATATGTTTACTCTTCTATTATTATTACGGTTCTCTCATGAATGCTTTGCGATTTTGTGATTTTACTCCTATATGTGCTTGTTAGGGTTTCTGCCTGCAATTATTCCTGCCTATTATGCGGTTCTACTCTATTTCTTGTTCATTAATGTTGCTGAATGTAACGACCCGATCGGTTATTTTGCGTTATCAAACCCCGTTCCCCTAAATGAAATTTCCCATAGCGGCTTATTGTGATTTATGACTTGCGGGGATGGGGGGTTCGGGAATTGGAAGTGTTTGGAGCAGCATAGGAACACTTAGTTCCTTAAGGTTGGCCTTTTTGGCCAAGTTTGACTTCGGTCAACATTTTGAGTAAACGACCTCGGAATTGAGTTTCGACGGTTCCGGTAACTTTGTATGATGATTTTGGACTTGTGCGTATGTCCGTAATGGGTTTTGGATGACCCGGGAGCGTTTCGGCGCCCAATATCAAAATAAGAATTTCCTTAAGTTTGAAATTTGGTTTGGAACGTGTTTTTGTGTTATCAAGGTCCGAACGGAATTTCGACACCGGGAATAGTTTTGTTATGTCATTTACAACTTGCCTGCAAAATTTGGTGTCATTCCGAGTAGTATAAGTCGGTTCGGCGCATTGTTATCGAATTCAAGAACTTGAAGTTCTCAAGTTTTGATTCTTGGGGTTTCGAGGTGTGATTTTGAGTTTTAGCGTTGTTTGGAGTGTTCCGAAGGCTCGAGCGTGTCTGTATTGTGATTTGGGACTTGTTGGTATATTTGGACAGCGGCTCGGGTGGGCCCAGGTGCCTCTCGGACACCAAACGAGGCCAAAAACCAGCTGAAAAAGCTGCTGGTGCACCTGTTCTGGTGTGACCGCAGGTGCGGTTGCCCAGTCGCAGGTGCGACCCCCAGCGGGCAGCCCATTCTCGCATGTGCGGACAAAGTTCCGCAGGAGAGGAGCCGAAGATGCGGTCTCCTCTCCGCAGGTGCGGGCCCAGACCTCCTCGTCCATTTCCGCAGGTGCGAGCCGTTGCTCGCAGGTGCGAAACCACTGTTAGGCAGTGTGTTTCTTTAAAACACGGGAAATGTCCATTTTCCTCATTTCTTCCACCATTTGAGACCTTGAGAGCTTAGGAAAACTGCTCCATGACCCAACCACTGAGAGGTAAGTAAATTCTACCCCAAAGTTAGTTTAATTCATGAATTCTTAGTTAAATTAACCTTCTAAATTAGACAAAATCAAGAATATTGTAGTAACCTAGGGCTTTTGAGAATATTAGGGAAATTACCCGTCAATTAGCTATGAAATCAAGTAAAAATCATGTATTGACAATCCCTAGGTCATGGGTGAGTGTTTCCTTCGTGAATTTTCGGAATCCGAGCGTGCGGGCCCGGGTGAATTTTTGAATTTCTTCAAGAATGATGAATTTACTAATTAAATAGGAGAATTTCCATACTTTGAGCATAAATTGATGTATTTGTATAACATTTAGGTAGTTTCGAGTCCTCGGGTGTAGAGTTCGTAGTTTCGGGCGCGATCTTGACCTTAAAAGTAGGCTCGGCACGAGGTGAGTCTCCTTTCTAACCTTGTAAGAGGGAATTGTCTCCATAGGTAATTATACATGATTTAAATGTCCTTATTTGTTGTGGCTACGCACGCAGGAGGTGACGAGAGTCCGTGCGTAGCTACTATTATGCCATGTCGGGTAGTTTTAGTACTCACGAGCATGCGTTTATGTGCCTTACATGTACCCCTAAATTTATTTTGAGTTGCTTATTGCCCTTGAATTAGCATGAGAATATTAGGAAGTTACGTTCAAAATTTCAGATGCTTAAGTTCTTGTTTGCAAGTATAATCTCTATTGAATTTCTGGATTTCCCTATAATTCTATGTATGTATACGAGCACCCGCGTCGCATGTATGATTCGCGAGAGGGGTAGCCTTATTATTATGTCAACCGCGTCGCATGTTCGATTCGCGAGCGGGGTAATAGATGCATCTATGGTTCGAGTCCTTCGACCCTCGGCAGTGCACCTTTAATTTCGCGACGCTTCGGCCATACGCTTCGCCATACTATGTGTTGTATATTTTGACTGAGAGTGTTTTTATTATCATATAAACTGCTTTATGTGAAAAGGAAAAGTTAGTTTATTTTATACTAGTATGATTTGACATGCAGAGGTAAATTGTAAATTGATACTTGATATTTTCATATCTTGTAATTTCTGGAACTGCTATCCCTGCCTAGTCTTCATTCACTTATATTATTACATCTTGACCCTAGTAAGTACAACGTCAACCTCTCATCACAACCCAATATACTGATTTATTTCAATTAGGGATTCGAATAATTTTTTTCTATTTTTACTTACTTTCCTTATTTGTGACATTTGATTGGTGTTACTTGCCTTATTCCGACTAATTAGTTAATTCTACTTCTTCGAGATTACACGGGATACTCAGTGGGTACATATTTGTTTATATGTACTCATGCTACACTTGTGTACTTAATTGTACAGGTTCTGAGACAGGTGCATCTGGTTATGTCACCGGAGCGTGATCTTGAGAGCATACTCTATACCCGACTCCACGGTGAGCTACTCCCCTTGGCGTATCTCAGCAGCACTTTGGAGTTGTCTTTTGTTATTTCTGTCTATTTCCTTCAGACAGTGGCACAATTATTCTATCATATTTTGTATATTCTACTAGTCTGCCCGTAGACTTGTGACACTAGGTCCCGGCACACGTAGTAGATATTATACTCTTGGCACTGTATATGTTATTTTCGGTCCTTTTGGTTGTGTTTATTTGAGTTGGCTAAGTTATATGTTTTCACCTTACAATTCTTTAACCTTAAAATTTGGCAAGTCTTGGAACAATCTATCAAATAAGGTAATCTCGTTAGTAAACAAGTGTTGGCTTGCCTGACCCCGGCGTTGGGCGCCATCACGACCTAAGTTAGGATTTTGGGTCAGTGACAATATGGTATCAGAGCTCTAGGTTCTCGTAGGTCTCATAAGTCACGAGCAAACCCACTAGAGTCTTGCGGATTGATACAGAGACGTATGTATTTTTCTTCGGGAGGCTATAGGGTGTTAAGAAATCTCTCTTTAATCATATTCTATCGTGCAGTCGATGATTTACAATAAACTCATTCTTTTATTCTCTCACAGATGGTGAGGACACACATCCGATGTTCCAGACCCGGGAGGGGCCTCTACCCCCGCTGTTAGAGGCCGTGGCAGAGGCCGGGGGAGAGCACCGGCCCGAGGTAGGTGACGAGGGCATCCCAGAGCTGTTCCAGTTGCACCACCACCAGAGGATCCTATCATTGAGGAGCAGGACGAGGTGCCACCAACATATCTTGCTCCAGTGGACTTCATGACGACGCCAGGCTTCCAGGAGGTCATGGGCCGTATGATGAGATTTATGGACACTATGTCCCAGGCTGATTTATTTCCAGCAGATCTTGCCACTTCTCAGGCGGGAGGGGGAGTCCAGACCCCTACTGCCCAGGCTGCAGGTCAGACAACAGCATTACATCTTACCTCGGGTACACTGCCCGTGGGTGGGGTCCAACCAGTAGCAGTAGCACCAGAGTTCAAACCAGCTGCAGACGGCGATCCACAGAAGTTTTTGGATAGATGGACTCGATTGCACCCTCCAGTCTTCGGGGGTGAGCGAGGTGAGGATGCTCAGGATTTCATTGACAGGTGCACGGACAGACTGAACAACATGAGGATATTAGAGTCCCATGGAGTGGATTTCACTACCTTTCAGCTTGAGGGAAGGGCTCACAGATGGTGGCAGTCGTATATCCTGGGTAGACCAGCAGGTTCCCATTCTATCACTTGGGAGCAGTTCACTCAGTTTTTTTTGGACAGATATATTCCACCCTCCGAGAGGGAAGAGCTGCAGTATCAGTTTGAGTAGCTGGAGCAAGGACAGATGTCAGTGACAGACTACGAGGCCAGGTTTTCTGAGTTGTCTCGTCATGCCCTTATGATACTTCCTACTGACGCTGAGAGAGTGCGGACATTTGTAGTTGGGCTACACTCAGGTATTAGGGCCAACATGGCCCGATAGGTGGAGATGGGTACTCCCTATCAGCTTGTGGTCAAGATAGCTCGTCGGATTGAGGGTTATCGATCGAGGGGCAGAGAGTAGGGTCAGCAGGACAAGAGAGTTATATTTTCTGGAGATTTCAGAGGTGCCCTAGGCAGGGGCAGGGGTCAGTTCAGCAGAGGCTAGCCTAGCAGGCCTCCATATTCAGATCCTCCACCAACTCCCCATGGTGCTCCAAGGAGGCCTTATTTCAGCGCTATGCCGGAGAGTTCTTACCACCCACCAGCCATTTAGGGTTACTCCGGCGGGTATTCCGGTCATCAGGGATCTTCCAGTGCTTACTTCAGTGCCATGCCAGAGGGTTCTCACCGTCCCCCAGCTATCCAGGGTTCTTCTTCAGGGCAGCAGGCCATGCCACCAGTGAGATGTTATGAGTGTGGGGAGTCAGGCCATATGAGGAGGACTTGTCCCAGGCTTCGGGGCAAGGCTGTTCAGCAGAGTTATCAGCCTGCATACTCAGCACCGGCGCCACATCCACCAAGAGGTGGAGGACAAACTAGTAGAGGTCGCCCCAAAGGTGGATGCCGGACAGGAGGAGCTCTACCATCTCCCATTCATTCTAGCGGAGGTCAGTCTTCTGGTCCACCAGCCAGGTTCTATGCTATTCCAGCCTGAGCAGCTGCAGTGGCCTCAGACACCGTGATCATAGGTACTATTTCAGTATGTGGTAGAGAAGCATCAGTGCTATTTGATCCAGGATCCACTTATTCATATGTTTCAGCCTTATTTGCTTGTCTCTTGGATGTTCCTCGTGAGTCCCTAGGTTCTCCTATATATGTGTCCACCCCTGTGGGCGATTATGTGGTGGTAGATCAGATATATCGGTCTTGTGTGATCACCTTCTGTGGGTTCGATACCAGAGCGGACCTTTTATTGCTCGACATGGTCGAATTTGAGGTTATTTTAGGCATGGATTGGCTATCTCATTATCATGCCGTGCTGGATTGCTATGACAAGACAGTTACTTTAGCCATGCCCGAGTCGCTTAGGCTGGAGTGGAGAGGTTCCTCAGTTAGTGCAGCCATCCGGGTTATTTCATTCATGAAGGTTCGACATATGGTCGAGAAGGGTTATCTGGCCTATCTTGCTTATGTGCGGGACACCACCACCGAGTCTCCGACGGTTGACTCAGTGCCAGTTGTTCGAGAGTTTGCTGATGTTTTTCCTTCGGACTTTTCGGGCATGCCTACGGATCGTGATATTGATTTTTACATTAATGTGGCTCCAGGAACCCAACCTATATCTATTCCTCCGTACCGTATGGCTCCAAAGGAGTTGAAGGATCATCTTGAGGAGTTGTTAGCTAAGGGGTTTATCAGACCGAGTGTATCGTCGTGGGGTGCTCCAGTCCTATTTGTGCAGAAGAAGGATGAGTCTATGCGGATGTGTATTGATTACCGCCAGTTGAACAAGGTCACCATTAAGAACAAGTATCCTTTGCCGCGCATCGATGATTTGTTTGACCAGTTGCAGGGTGCTCAGGTGTTTTCTAAGATTGATTTGAGATCGGGTTATAACCAGCTGAAGATTCGAGCCTCAGATGTTCCGAAGACTGCTTTCCGTACGAGGTATGGCCACTATGAGTTCCTAGTGATGTCCTTTGGCTTGACTAATGCCCAGCAACATTTATGGACTTGATGAACAGGGTGTTCAGGTCGTATATTGATTCTTTTATTATTATCTTCATTGATGACATCTTGATTTACTCACGTAGCCTGGGAGAGCACGAGCAGCATTTGGGAGTTATGCTCCAGACTTTGCAAGAACAGAAGCTATGTTCTAAGTTCTCCAAATGTGAGTTCCGGTTAGATTCCGTGGAATTCTTGGGGCATATGGTATCTGGAGAGGGTATCAAGGTTGATCCTCAGAAGATTGAGGCAGTTCAGAGTTGGTCGCGTCCTACTTCAGCTACAGAGATCAGGAGCTTCTTGGGCCTAGCAGGCTATTATCGCCGATTTGTGGAGGGGTTTTCATCTATTGCAGCCCCATTGACTAGATTGACTCTGAAGAATGCCCCGTTCCGATGGTCCGACGAGTGTGAGGCAAGCTTTCAGAAGCTCAAGGCATCATTGACTTCAGCATCAGTTCTAGTATTTCCTTCCAGTTCAGGGATGTATACAGTGTATTGCGACGCTTCACGCGTTGGTTTGGGATGTGTGTTGATGTAGGAAGGGAGAGTTATTACTTATGCTTCGCGCCAGCTGAAGGTTCATGAGAAGAATTACCGTGTGCACGATTTAGAGTTGGCGGCGATTGTTCATGCCCTTAAGATTTGGAGGCAGTACTTGTATGGAGTGTCCTGTGAGGTTTATACAGACCACCGCAGCTTGCAGCACTTGTTCAAGCAGAGGGATCTTAATTTGAGGCAGCTCAGGTGGCTTGAGTTGTTGAAGGATTATGATATCACCATTCTTTATCATCTGGGCAAGGAAAACGTGGTAGCAGACACTTTGAGCAGGAAGGCAGAGAGCATGGGTAGCTTGGCTTATATTGCAGCAGGGGAGATACCTCTAGACTTTGACATTCAGTCCTTGGCTAATCGCCTTGTGAGATTAGACCTCTCAGAGCCTCATCGAGTTCTAGCACATGTGGTCGCTCAGTATTCGTTATTGGGTGAAATTAAGGATCGACAGTTTGATGATCTGTGTCTGGCAGAGCTTCGGGAGACAGTGATTCAGGGTGGTGCCAATGTGGTTTCTATTGGTGAGGATGGTGTTCTGAGACTTCAGGGTCGTTTATGTGTTCCTAATGTCGGTGTCCTTAGAGGGAGGATTCTGGAGGAGGCTCACAGTTCTCGGTATTCTATTCATCCTGGTGCTACGAAGATGTATAGTGATTTGAAGCAGCATTTCTGGTGGAGGCGGATGAAGAAGGATATAGTGGAAGTGGGAGCGCATCACTATGGACTTCGTGGTTGGGTTGCCTCTGACGTTGCGGAAGGTTGACGCGGTTTGGGTCATCGTGGATAGATTGACCAAATCAGTGCATTTCATTCCTGTAGCTACTACTTATACTTCTGAGAGGTTGGCCCAGATCTACATTCGAGAGATAGTCCGGTTGCACGGTGTGCCGGTGTCTATTATCAGATCGAGGTCTTCAGTTCACCTCGCACTTCTGGAGAGCATTGCATAGTGAGATGGGTACCCAGATAGATCTCAACACAGCATTTCACCCTCAGACTGATGGCCAGTCTGAGCGCACAGTTCATATATTGGAGGACATGCTCAGGGCATGCGTGATTGACTTTGGAGGTCAGTGGGACCAGTTCTTTCCTTTGGCCGAGTTCGCTTACAATAATAGTTATCAGTCCAGCATCGAGATGGCTCCATTTGAGGCTTTGTATGGTCGGCGATGTCGTTCTCCTATCGGGTGGTTTGAGCCTGGCGAGGCTAAGTTATATGGCACCGACCTGGTGAAGGATGCTTTGGAGAAAGTGAAGTTGATTCCAGAGAGGCTCCGCACAGCACAGTCCAGACAGAAGAGTTATGCGGATTAGAGGGCGCGTGATGTAGCACTTATGGAGGGAGACAAGGTACTGTTGAAGATCTCGTCGATGAAGGGTATTATGAGGTTCCGGAAGAAGGGCAAGCTGAGCCCGAGGTTTATGGGTCCTTTTGAGGTATTGAGGCGAGTTGGAGAGGTTGCTTATGAGCTTGATTCACCTCACAGTTTATCAGGGGTTCATCCGGTATTTCATGTATCCATGCTCCAGAGGTACCACGCCGACTTCTCTCACGTGGTTGATTTCAGCACTATTCAGTTAGATAAGAGGTTGGGCTACGAGGAGGAGCCAGTTGCTATTATTGATAGACAAGATCGCCAGTTGAGATCCAAGAGAGTTTCTACCGTAAAGGTCCAGTGGAGGGGCCAACCAGTCGAGGAAGCGACTTGGCAGTCCGAGGAGGACATGGGAGTAGATATCCGCACTTATTCAGCACATCAGGTATGATTCTAGACTCGTTCGAGGACGAACGTTTGTTTAAGAGGTGGAGAATATAACGACCCGACCGGTCATTTTGCGTTATCGGACCCCGTTCCCTTAAATGAAACTTCCCGTAGCTGCTTATTGTGATTTATGACTTGCGGGGACGGGGGGTTCGGGAATTGGAAGTGTTTGGAGCAGTATAGGAACACTTAGTTCCTTAAGGTTGGCTTTTTTGGCCAAGTTTGACTTTGGTCAACATTTTGAGTAAACAACCTCGGAATCGAGTTTCGACGGTTCATCTAGCTTTGTATGATGATTTCATACTTGTGCGTATGCCCGGAATGAGGTTTGGATGACCCGGGAGCGTTTCAGCGCCAATATCGAAATAAGAATTTCCTTAAGTTTGAAATTTGGTTTGGAACGAGTTTTTGTGTTATCGAGGTCCGAACGGAATTCCGAGACCGGGAATAGTTCTGTTATGTCATTTATGACCTGCAAAATTTGGTGTCATTCCGAGTAGTATAAGTCGGTTCGGCGCATTGTTATCGAATTTAAGAACTTGAAGTTCTCAAGTTTTGATTCTAGGGGTTTTGAGGTGTGATTTTGAATTTTAGCATGGTTTGGAGTGTTCCGAAGGCTCGAGCGAGTCCGTATTGTGATTTGGACTTGTTGGTATATTTGGACAGGGGCTCGGGTGGGCTCAGGTGCCTCTCGGACACCAAACGAGGCCAAAAACTAGCTGAAAAAGCTGTTGGTGCACATGTTCTGGTGTGACCACAGGTGCGGTTGCCCAGTCGCAGATGCGGGACCGCTCCTGCGGTCCCAGCCGCGTAGGTGCGACCCCCACCGGGCAGCCCATTCTCGCAGGTGTGGGCAAAGTTTCGCAAGAGCGAAGCCGCAGATGCGGGCCCAAGCCTCCCCGTCCATTTCCGCAGGTGCGGTCCTTGAGCCACAGGTGTGGAACCACTGTTAGGCAGTGTATTTCTTTAAAACACGGGAAATGTCCATTTTTCCTCATTTCCTCCACCATTTGAGACCTTGAGAGCTTGGGAAAACTGCTCCACGACCCAACCACTGAGAGGTAAGTAAATTCTACCCCAAAGTTAGTTTAATTCATGAATTGTTAGTTAAATTAACCTTCTAAATTAGTGAAAATCAAGAATTGGGTAGTAACCTAGGGCTTTCGAGAAAATTAGGGAAATTACCCGTCAATTAGCTATGAAATCAAGTAAAAATCATGTATTGACAATCCCTAGGTCATGGATGAGTGTTTCCTTCATGAATTTTCGGAATCCGAGTGTGCGGGCCTGGGGTGAATTTTTGAATTTCTTCAAGAATGATGAATTTACTAATTAAATAGGAGAATTTCCATACTTTGAGTATAAATTAATGTATTTGTATAACATTTGGCTAGTTTCGAGTCCTCGGGTGTAAAGTTCAGAGTTTCGGGCGTGATCTTGACCCGGAAAGTAGGCTCTGCACGAGGTGAGTCTCCTTTCTAACTTTGTAAGAGGGAATTGTCCCCATAGGTAATTATACATGATTTAAATGTCCTTATTTGTGGGGGCTATGCATGCACGAGGTGACGAGAGTCCGTGCATAGCTACGATTATGCCATGTCGGGTAGTTTTAGGACTCACGAGCATGCTTTTATGTGCCTTACATGTACCCCTAAATGTATTTTTATTTGCTTATTTCCCTTGAATTAGCATGAGAATATTAGGAAGTTACGTTCAAAATTTCAGATGCTTAAGTTCTTGTTTGCAAGTATAATCTCTATTGAATTCCTAGATTTCCTGATAATTCTGTGTATGTATACGAGCACCCCCGTCGCATGTTCGATTCACGAGCGGGGTAATAGATGCATCTATGGTTCGAGCCGTTCGACCCTCGGCAGTGCACCTTTAATTTCGCGACGCTTCGGCCGCACGCTTCGCCATACTATGTGTTGTATATTTTGATTGATAGTCTATTTGTTAGCATATAAAGTGCTTCATGTGAAAAGGAAAAGTTAGTTTATTTTATACTAGTGTGATTTGACATGCAGAGGTAAATTGTAAATTTATACTTGATATTTTCATGTCTTGTGATTTCTGGAACTGCTATCCCTGCCTAGTCTTCATTCACTTATATTATTACATCTTGACCCTAGTAAGTATCATGTCGACCTCTCGTCACTACTTCTTCGAGATTAGACGGGATACTCACTGGGTACATATTTGTTTATATGTACTCATGCTACACTTCTGTACTTAATTGTACAGGTTCTGAGACAGGTACATCTGGTTATCTGACCGGAGCGTGATCTTGAGAGAATACTCTGTACCCGACTCCACGGTGAGTTGCTCCCCTTGGCGTATCTCAGCAGCACTTTGGAGTTGTCTTTTGTTATTTCTGTCTATTTCCTTCAGACAGTGGCACAATTATTCTATCATATTTTGTATATTCTACTAGTCTGCCCGTAGACTTGTGACACTAGGTCCCGGCACACGTAGTAGATATTATACTCTTGGCACTGTATATATTATTTTTGGTCCTTTTGGTTGTGTTGATTTTAGTTGGCAAAGTTATATGTTTTCACCTTACAATTCTTTAACCTTAAAATTTGGCAAGTCTTGGAACAATCTATCAAATAAGGTAATCTTGTTAGTAAACAAGTGTTGGCTTGCCTAACCCCGGCGTTGGGCGCCATCATGACCCGAGTTAGGATTTTGGGTCGTGATACTGAACTTTCACTTCTCCTACTTGCACTACATTCATTTTGTTGATTCAGGCCATGCTCTATGTGAATCCTTGATTTATGTGATTTTACCCTGTGTTTGTCTGTTAGGGTTTCTGATTTTCGTCTATTATGAGTTATTCTGTTTATTCAGATAAGCTTATGCTAATTCCTCCTAACTCAGTATTATTTTCTATTTGTGAACCCCTGAATCTCTATGATTGATACTTCAGTGATTTTACATAATGTTCTCTACTGATTTTGAGTATTTCCTTAAACGTGTGATGTTTTTCTTGATTAAATATGGATTTCCTGTAATTAGAACCTCACTCGAGGATTTCCTTACTGATTTCCGGACTTCAAATTTATCTCTTGCCTTATTTTCATACCTAATGTTGCTGTCAAACTAATGCATATGTATTTTCCTTAAATAGAGTTTCTGAACTTGGCCCTAATTACATGCTTTATACCTATATTACACTTGTACTATTTCCTTATGTATTACCATCAGTCTATATGATTTTTTTCCCTTATGTTACCATTGTCTATCACTGATTGAGTAAGACTCCTTAATTAAAGGGAGTACTTACATTAATTTGATTCTAATTGAAGTTTACTTCCATAATTTTTGCTTAACTATTATTTGTTACCTTATTCTCTGCCTATTTCAAAACTATATATACCCTACTCTTTCATTAGAAAACACACGAACACACACGGTTCAGAACTCTCTTACACACAAATACTCTCTCTTCTATTCTCTTTCTAGTTACTTGTTATTATCAGCCGGCTGCAAGCCAAGGCTGGTTATTCTATTCTATTTCTCTTTATTCTGTGCTTGTTATATCCTATACTGGTATGTCCTAATTTCAGTTTAAGTCACAAAACAACATGTGTATTTTGCTACTGCAATTCATTCTCTTTCTAGTCTTCTTTACTTATGGTTCTGTTGTTCAACCTGCAATTAGCATGTCTACTTTATTGCTTACTAGCATGATTCTTAATATGTACCCCTCCCTTAGACTCAGCATTATCCCTTTTTGCATACCTCAAGATAATTCTGCATTTGTGTTTTCCTTGATTCCTGGCATACAACAGTCTGTGCTATATGCTACTTGGTTTCTCTATAGTCTTGAGATACATGTTGTACCTGAAACCCCTTAGGATCTCTTTGATTCTGAACTTATATGTAACTTTACCTACTGTTTTCTTACCCCTTGCCCAATATCTTGAGTGTGATCAGCGGACAGATGTTGAGAGTGAAACCCCCATCAATTAGGATCCTTGTGATGAAATGATCCTCACATTGTACGGTGATGTGTAGCGCTCTATTATGCCCTAGCCCCTCGGGCGGTAGCTCATCTTTGTGGAAAGTGATCTTGTGACTTTCTAGTATCTGTCCCACCATGTTGGCCATTTCCCCACTGGTGATATTGTCTGGCACGTATGCTTCACTCAGCACCCTTAGCAAAGCACTCCTGTGAGTTTCAGAATTTTGTAACAGGGAGAGGATGGATATCTGAGCTGGCATTTTGTTCAACTGGTCGAGGATTGAGTATTCCTTGGCTTGTATATTTCTCCACTGATCGTCTGAACCTGTTTCAATAATGGGGGGACGATTGTTGGCCTGCTTGCTAGACTCGGCCAAATGTTCGGAGGTATAAACTCTGCCAGTTCTCATCATACCCTGTTCAGCGATAGCTTCTTCAGACTTGCCTTTACCTTTCCTCCTTGCTTCAGCGGTATAGTCCCATGGAATGGCGTCTGAGTAAAAGGGTGTCGTTGTTGACATTGCCACTGGAATAGGCGTGGTCATTCTTATTCCTGCCGGAGTATATGTTATAGATGGCCGGATTGCAACTTCGAGCGGTCGCACAAACTCGACTTCGATCGGTCTTGGGGCCTTTCCCTCGGCGGGTGGCCTTGATTCGAACTCAAGTGGAATGGACATGTTTACCTCAACTTCCTCAGACGTCTGCATCTGGACCATGATCGGATTAAGAGTAATCGCATGCTTCTTCGGATCATCCTCGGCAATTAGCCCAATTGATCCCTCTGGATCCCAATCATCTTGAACCTCAATCATGTGGACACCGCTTTTATGGTCGGGCAACGGATTATTTTGAACATTAGGAGCAGGGTCCTTGGCTACAATGATCTTGTTATCTATGAGGGTTTGTATCTTGTCTTTCAGGGAACAGCATTCCTCGATGGTGTATCCCTTCATGCCGGAGTGGTAAGCACATGTTTTGTTTGGGTTGACCCATTGAGATGGGTTCTCAGGGATGACAGTGAGGATGGGTGTGACATAACCGACGGCTTTAAGCTTTTCATATAATTGGTCAATGGGTTCAGCTATGGCAGTATACTGTTTTGGTGGACGACGGTCGAAGTTTGGGTTAGGTCTCGGGAAGTTTTGGCGATTAGGTGGTGATTGATAGTGAGAGGGTTGAGAATTGTAGGCATTATAGACGGGAGCTGGTTGTGAGTATCTAAGCGAGGTAGGCTGATATGTGGATGGTGGAGTTTGGTAGGCGGGTGAGGGTGTCTGGTATTGAGGTGAAGGTGCTTGGTAACTTGGAGATGGTTGGTAAGTGAAGGAAGGTGCGGGGTATACTTGGTATTTGGGAGAGGACTTGGCTTGCTGTGCCACCATCACGGCTCCTACATCCCTTTTCTTGGACACACAACCGGATTGCAGAGCTTTATTGGTAGCCTGTAAGGCTTCAAAGTTAGTAACCATACCGTTTTTGATGCCTTCCTCGATTCGCTCTCCCAACTTGATGATATCAGAAAACTTGTGCCCTTCGACCATCATCAGCCGCTCATAGTACTGAGGATCCTGAGCGCGCACAAAGAATTTCTTCATTTGTTCTTCTTCGAGGGCTGGCCTGACCTTCGCAGCCTCTGACCTCCAACGAGTATCATACTCGCAAAAAGTCTCAGTTGGTTTCTTCTTCAAGTTCTGGATGTAGAACACATCCGGTGCATTCTACGTATTGAATCTGAATCTATCCATGAAGTCTGTAGCCATATTCACCCAATTGATCCATTTCTTTGGATCCTGATTGATGTACCAGGATAGTGCATCACCTTTCAAACTCCTCATGAAGAGTTTCATGCGGATCCTTTCATCTTTTCCCAAGCCGACCAATTTGTCGCAATAAGTCCTCGGATGGACTCTCGGGTCACCAGTACCATCAAACATCTCGAACTTAGGAGGTTTGTACCCCTCGGGCAGTTCAACATCGGGCTGTATGCAAAGATCCTCATAATTCAATCCCTCAACCCCTTTAACTCCTTTGACGCCCTGAACTCGGTTGGTCAATATCTTGAGTTCCTCGGCCAGATTCCTGATGAGCTTGTCCTTCTCGTCGGACTCATAGGTATGCGGTGTGGAATGAGCTACGGTTTCCACATAAATGGGGTTGTCATAAGCCTGGAGGTGATCTCTCGTCTGATCCTGGAGAGGCGGAGTGTTGTAGTGACATGTGTTGCGTGGTGCTGGTGGAACGGGATCTTTGGGGTGATTGGGTTATTTTGGGACGTTTTGGGGTAAGGTGGGATTCAAAGTATTTGGGAAGTGAACGTCTGGAACGTTGAGGGAGAATGATAAGTGGGCCAAATTCTTGACTTGGTCAAGTTCCTCTTGGAACTTCAGCAGCTTCTTCTCTAGTGGAGACATTCCCTCGTGCAAAACCTGAATACCCTGACCATCAGTGATCTCAACCTGTTCATCCATGTTGTCTTTTCTAGTACTNTGTCACTAATGGCCAATGGCCTTATTACATCAAAAGCAAAGTAAATACAAATCCTATCTATTTGGTCTCAGAAGGACCTTCCCCAGACTCGGCACCTCTACTTGCCTTTATCAACATTCCCATCTCGCGGAGTCCCAATAGCAAGTAGGTCTTGGCTAGAATTCCTACTTCAGTTCCCTCGGTCTTTTGACAAGTCTCGATCCTCCTAAGGAACTTTTCCTCCAAGTCTACTATGCCTCGTTCCAAGTGTGCTAGCCTCTGGATGGAAGTGATGGCCATGTCCTTCCATTCCTCGATCAGCTTTTTGTTGGCTATATGGATTTTGTGATGATCTTTTTCACAGTCACGGAGCCTTTTGCGCAACTGGTTGAATCTAGTTGTTGCCTAGGCTTTCTCGTCTATGACCCTATGTCCTCGAGCGAATCCTGGCTCAATACTTCCTCCCCAGTTATCTTCCAACCATCCGAGATAGTAAGGAGAGCAACCAGCGTGATACCTGTCAGGCTCGATAGTATCCTTCTCCAACCGGATCTTGCAGTGCCACAATTGCTGAGCTTGACACTTGTGAGGGCTGTCGTCATCTTGGAAGTCCGCCCTGAGATGACTCATTTTCTCGACCCTTGGAACGAATTGTTTCCTCCCCGTCTGCCTCATGACGCGAATCGGGACATAAGGTTATGTCCCTCTAAGACCAATCAATATCAGGAACGGGGTGTCTCTAATTCGAATGATGAATTCGTCGGTCGGGAACCACTCGAACATCCATTGGATTTGATACTTGGTCAGATCTCCCAATAACTCAACCCATCCCTTGGCATTCTCTAGTTGTGCAAACATGTCGGGGTTGTATTTCATACGCTTTGGATGATGGAAAGCAATATGATCATCCCAAATTCTCCTATGTATGTCTTGACGGTAGTCACCCCTTTCCAAATGCTCGGTGAGCCAAAGCTGAAGTAGCAGGTTGCAACCCTCAAAATGTTTCGCTCCTCGTTGACAGTTCTCCAAAGCTCGGTATATGTCAGCAACAATCATGGGTGCAATGTTGAAATCTTGTCCGTCGATCTCTTCTATCAGAGTCTTGGTAACCATAGCCAATCTGGTGTGGATTCTCCCCTTCTTTGTCGGGAAGACCATCAATCCCAAAAAGCAGAATATGAAGACGAATACCCGGCGGTGAATGTGTCCTAGAGAGGTGAGGGCGAACTCTTCCTGATATGTGCGGTAAGACTGACTACGGCCATACCTCTCGTACAAATAGTCAAAAGGGATGTACGAGTCTTCCAAGCAGACTAAATCTGGATTCTTCTTGAGTCCCATCATTTTGAGAAAACCCCGGCCTGTTCGGTTTTCAGGCATCAATAACCCTTGAGACTCCCAAGGCAAACCAGCTAAACCCCCTATCTCCTCTAGCAGCGGTGTCATCTCATTGTTCCCAAATCGAAAAACCGACCGATCACAATCCCAGAATAAGGTGGCTGCCTCTATCATCATGTTATTAGGCTGAATGTCCAAAAGAGAGGGCAAGTTGCCCAGGTGTTTTCTGACTGCTGTTTTGTCGCTTGAATGCAAGTCTTCCCACCAATTTAGAAGTTTTGGGTGGATGTTGGTGACCATGCCGAATCTGGGGACCTCGTGCCTCATCTCTGCAAAATAAACAGGTTAGGCCCTTACCCCCACCGGACTCGACTATTTAACATCAATAATTAGCAATGAGCATTTAAGTTCTCCAAATAAATGCACAGAACGTGAAAGCGTCCTTTTGGGTCCCAGGGAAACCCAATGGACTTTGGACGAGGCCATCTTAAAGGCTATTGTGCAGACAACACGTTAGCCTGGATAGGTTTGACCATGATGCATGCAACATACAATAGAGTAAGGTTTCTATTGGGGTTTTAGACTGGTACCCTTGAGCGGACAACTCAAGGGGGAAGGCACGGAACTGTCGACTGCACCGCTGATCGACTAGTTTTACCGCAAATACGCCTTTCCGAATTTAGGGGTGATAATATTGGAATAACGCAACCACTCATTGTAAGAGTTGCTATAGGATTTGTTTGACACAAGTGGAATATGAATGCGGAGCATGATATGTAATAATAAGCATTAAAACAGATAAGCATGTATTTTCACGTTGAGGAAAACAGTAAAGAAAGGAAATACAACAGTTATAATGGAAAGCGGTTACAAAGAAGACATGAAAATATGTCAGTTACGTTCATGTGAAATAAATACCTGTAAGAGTAAACAATTAACAGCATATAACAGGGAATAGGAAAAGGCATAAGCATTTAAATGCAAATTAAAGATCCAAATTTACAAAGTAAATTGTAATGGTATAAGCCTAGGGAAGGTCCCCACCAGAGTCGCCATGCTGCCACGCCCCCTTTTTCTATCGCACGGGTTAGGTACAGAGAGATCGGGTTTATGACATTCTGGACAACTCCTTAAAGGAAGAGTCGCCACCTAACGATTTTTTACGGTGCGTTAGGGCACCTGGAGTTGATAACTCATGAAATAGTTTGCGTTACCAGAGATTGGGTAAGGGCTTGATTATCCCAAGGGGAAGGTGTTAGGCAGCCCTCAAGATCCACAACTGTGGGTCCCAGCCATTAAGTTTTGTGAATTTGGACGGTGAGCAAATAACTAAGGTTCATATAAGAGGGGATTTAAAACAAGTATGAAAATCTTTAAAGGGTTTTGGAATAACATTAGAATAAACATTTGAAAAGAATTGTCCTAGGTTTAAAGTAATACGGATCACTTCAATGCAATACCCGGTATGTCACACCTCGAAGAGGCGGCTACACGTGGTATTAGCGCACCGGTCATCATATCCGTATTCTACCCTTCCCACCTCGTAAAGGTTGTTAAAATGTGTGTGTTGGTCATGAATGCTTATTGAGTACCATTACCCGTCCCATCCTATAAGTCCTGGAGGGTGTTTAGGACTACTAATCCTACAAGGCAGGAACTAGGCTGAACCCTTAGGTTTAAAGGAAAAAATACTAAGCGACATACAAAACAAGTAGGACGGCACCTATGAAGGAACATATAAAGATGAATAAAGGATCACAGGTCCCTCCACACACAAACATGTAAGTAGCACGTCTCAAACACAATTAAAGTCTCATGATAGGAGTTTGAAAATAGGAATTTTAGCAAAATAGTAGGAATCTGGGTTAGAAAACTTAATGAAGACAGAAGCTTTAATTAAAAACTGATAGTTGATTTCAAATGTAAAGTAGCTAAAGGCAGCGGTAAAACTTGAAAATATGCAGTGATTCAAAGCTTTCATTAAACATAGATGAAAGTCATTAAAGCATGGGTTTGAAATAACTTTAAAGGGTGAGGGACTAAAATATAGTGGCTTAACATAGAGTAATAATTATCAGTTTTCAAAGGACTGTAGTAAAGAAGTAGTAAAATGGTATCAAAATATAGTGACTTGAAAGACATACAAAGCAAAGATTTGAACTGGCACGATTTTGAGCAGAATGAGGCATCTTTTGAAATCCCAGTGATTGGAAAACATAATAAAATGGGAATCAGTAAAAATCAGTAAAAGGAAATAGATGCACAACTTCGAGATTGTTAAAAATAGAGCAGGAGTTTTAATAAAAGTAAAATGAACTTCAGTGAGGTAAAACAAGAGTGGGAACAACAGGGTTCAAAATGTTTAAAGGAAGTGATTAAACTAGAAGAACATGATTGATTTGATTTTAATACGTATTAGGCCTAAGGTTTGCCTAAGCGTCGTATACATTGCCTACTTGTTTCATGCACGTTTGGATTCTAATTTTAATAGATACATGTCTGCAGGAAATTGTTTTAAATAGGTTAACCAATTTTATGGGAGTCTTAAATCATGTTAACTAGGCGTTCAGGTTCTGACAAATAAAAAATGCTTAAGGGGCAGGATATCTAATGCACAAAGTATCACCTTAAGACATGGTTTCTATATGTCATGTTTATAAAATGCATGAGCAATACATTATGACAGTCTTTGTTACTCGTTAGGTTATACTAGGCGTGAATATAATAGATATGTTAAAATGAAGAACCTAAACATGATTTTTAATGTATAGTATGCATGTCCTAGGCATGATACTATTGCGCACATAGGGAAATAAAGCCTAAGTCATGATTTCTACCCATACTACACTAAACATGCATAATTCCCTCCCATATTTACTGTAACGACCTGGCCGGTCATTTTGGAGAGTTAACGCCCCGATCCCCTGATAACTATTCCTCCCTTGTCTTATTAGGTTAATGGAACGAGTCGGAGCGTTGAGTGATGAAAATTGGAGTGTTTTTGGACATACAGTCCTTTAAGGTGAGCATTGACCTTAGAAATTGGATCGGAGCGGGAGCTGTGTGAAGACGGATCCGGAATGGAAATCCGTCGACTCCGTCAATTTCGTTGAGTGATTTTGGGGTTGGGAGCGTGTTCGGAATGTGTTTTTGAGGCCAGACGTAGATTTAGGCTTGAATTGGCGAAAGTTAGAATTTCGGCGATTTCGGCCGATATGGGAGATTTTGATATCGGACTTGGAATGGAATTCCGAAAGCGACAACAGGTCCGGAATGTCATTTATGACCTGTGTGCAAAATTTGAGGTCATTCGGACGAGTTTAGACGTGGTTCGGCGTCGGAAGTGAATTCTTGAAAATTCCTAAGTTCCTAGGCTTGAATCTATGCATTTTTGGATATTTTGATGTTAAGGGACATGTTTTTAAGACTCGAATAAGTTGGAATGAGGTATTGGGGTCAGTTGGTGGTTTTGGTTGAGGTCCCGGGGGCCTCGGAGTCGATTCGGATGTTTAACGGGAAGTTTGGAAAATTACAAAGTTCTGAACCAGACCTGTATCTGGTGTTCCGCACCTGCGATGGAACTTTCCGCAGGTGCGAGCACGCAGGCGCGGGACTTATGCTGCAGGTGCGAATCCCCAGTGGCTTGGTCAGGGATCGCAGGCGCGACCTGGGCTCCGCAGGCGCGGAACCGCAGGAGCGACCTTTCTATCGCAGTAGCGGTCCCAGGCCTTTAAGTAATTTTCTGCATCTGCGATGATTATTCCGCAGGTGCGGGANAGTGGCCTGGTCAGGGATCGCAGGCGCGACCTGGGCTCCGCAGGCGCGGAACCGCAGGAGCGACCTTTCTATCGCAGTAGCGGTCCTAGGCCTTTAAGTAATTTTCTGCATCTGCGATGATTATTCCGCAGGTGCGGGACCGCAGGTGCGGTTGAAGGGACCGCAGTTGCGAAAATCCCTGTTCATATTCTAAAAATCCGAGGGTTATGTTATTTTCACCATTTTTGAGTTGTGGGAGCTTGGGAGGGGCGATCTTTGAGAGGATTTTCACGTGGGTAATCGAGGTAAGTGATTTCTAACCATCATAGGTTAATTTCCATGATTCTAGTCTTAAATTCCACCCTTAATTCGAGATTTTGAGTTGAAATTTGGAAAATTAGAAGAAACTTCCTAGAACGAATTTTGGGGTTGTGATTGAGTATTTGACCTTCGATTTGAGAGATTTTCATATGGTTAGACTCGTGAGTGAATAAGATTTCGGAAAATATAAATTTTACCCGAATCCGAGACGTGGGCCCGAGGGGCGTTTTGGTCAAATTTTCTAATTTCGCGTATTAGTTCTGAATTAATTAGTTATTTCGATTTCTTGAATTTATATTTACGTTATCCCAT
>ML271773.1:0-17613 GCA_005239495.1 Nicotiana undulata | reverse complement strand
AGAGTACTGAAAGCACTCATGAACTGTGCCAAAGTCTCCTGGAGGGCTGGAGTGATAGTAGGGGCCTCCGGTGCCTCTCAAACTGCAGCCGCTGGGGGATCCTCCGTCACTGCTCTAGCCAGTGCTCGGGCTGCACCGCGTGCTCGTCCCCTGCCCTGACCCCTGCCTCTAGTGGCTCTGGCTGGGGGCTCGGGTGCGTGATCGCCGGTACGTCCGGTGCGAGTGCGAACCATCTGTAAGCAAGAATAGAATAGAGTTTAAGAATTTGATAGTGATAATCAGCACGAGAAAGGATTTCAAGAAGTACGATCTTTCTTAACAATTACATAGCCTCTCGAAGATAAGCACGGACGTCTCCGCGCCGATCCGCAAGACTCTAATAAACCGGCCTGTGATATTGTGACTCCTATGAACCTAGACGCTCTAATACCAACTTGTCACGACCCAATTCTCCCTCCGACTAGGTCTCGTGACGGCACCTAGTCTAGACGACTAGGTAAGCCTATTACTTAAGCGAAATTTAGATAAAAACAGTTAAGTCAGTAATAAGCGAAATAAATCATACTAAAGTCGACGCCGCTCGGCGTTTAACAATTTCTTTACCCAGAACCCGGAATATCACAATGCATCACAAGCTACTCTACTGCTCAATAGATACAACTGGATAGAAAAGACTGTATAGTTCATCTACAAGTACTACAACTGCAAGATAGGAAAGGGGACTCGGAGATCTGTTGACGCTGCAGATTATACCTCGAGTCTCCTGATACCGCTGCTACTGGCTAGCTGANAAAACATGCGCAGAAGGGCGTGAGTACTCCACATTCGGTACCCAGTAAGTGCCAAGCCTAACCCCAATCAAGTAGTGACGAGGTCAGGTAGAGGCTCTACTGAGGTTTGCAATGTAACAGATATAGAGAACAAGTAAGTAAAACAGGTGATAATCGACAGGAATTATAAGTAAAGGCTAGCAAGAAACGGTATAATCAAATGCTCGGATCGACGCAATATATATATATAAAGCTCCGTAAGAAAGTAAAGGTACAAGGCAATGCAATATGAGGGAAAGGCTCAGGTCTATGCCCGCAATCCCTGTATGCAATGCAGAATGAGGGAAAGGCTCAGGTCTATGCCCGCAATCCCTGTATGTAATACAGAATGAGGGAAAGGCTCAGGTCTATGCCCGCAATCCATGTATGCAATGCATAATATAAAGTAAATCTCCAAAATAACGTAGTTTAAGGGTTTGAGGAAAAACCAGTTGGAAATCTCAAAGAAAAATCCTTGAATCAGTTTCAAATAGTAGTAACGATTGGAAAATCAGTTAGAATTCAATTTACCATGATGAATCTTAAGTTATTATGCAATTAAATGATAGAAGTAATAATAGAGTTGAAAAGGAAGCATTATGTAGAAGGAAATAAGGAACTTCAGTGAAAATATCCCGTGCACGCGCTCGTCACCTCACGTACACGGGGTTTTTATGGGAAAAACCAGTAAAAATGCCTAAGGGAGATTCCCCAACACAAAGTTAGGCAAACCACTTACCTCAACTGTGCAAATCAACCGCTAATCACTCTCTTGCCACGAGTATCCAACTCCGGGTGGCCCAAATCTCGATTACCCAAGTGAAAATCCTCTCAAAGATCGCCCCTCCCGAGCTCCCACAACTCAACAATGGTGAAATAACATAACCCTCTGATTTTTAGAATATGAACAGGGATTTCCGCACCTGCGGTCACTTTAACCGCACCTGCGGAAATATCATCGCAGGTGCGGGATTTCATTTAAAGCCTTGGGACCGCTCCTGCGATAGAAATGTCGTGCCTGCGGAGCCCAGGTCGCGCCTGCGATCCCTGACCAGGCCACTGGGACTTCGCATCTGTGGCATAAGTTCCACGCCTGCGTGCTCGCACCTGCGGAAATTCCATCGCAGGTGTGGAACACCAGATACAGGTCTGGTTCAACACCTTGAAATTTTCCAAACTTCCCGATAAGCATTCGAAACAACCCCGAGGCCCCCGGGACCCCAACCAAAATCACCAACTGACCCCAATACCTCCTTCCAACTTAGTCGAGCCTTAAAAACACGTCCCCTAACCTCAAAATATCCAAAAATGCATAGATTCAAGCCTAGGAACTTAGGAATTTTCAAGAATTCACTTCCGACGCCGAACCACGTCTAAACTCGTCCGAATGACCTCAAATTTTGCCCACAGGTCATAAATGACATTTCTGACCTGCTGTCGCTTTCGTAATTCCATTCCAAGTCCGATATCAAAATTTCACCTATCGGCCAAAATCGCCAAAATTCTAACTTTCGCCAATTCAAGCCTAAATCTACGTCTGGCCTCAAAAACACATTCCGAACACGCTCCCAATCCCGAAATCACTCAACGGAGCTGACGGAGTCGACAAATTTACATTCCGGATCCGTCTTCACAAAGCTCCCGCTCCGGCCCAATTTCTAAGGTCAAAGCTCACCTTAAAGGACTATATGTCCAAAAACACTCCACTTTTCATCACTCAACGCTCTGACTCGTTCCATTAATCTACTAAGACAAGGGAGGAACAGTTATCAGGGGATCGGGGCGCTAACTTTCCGAAACGACCGGCCAGGTCGTTACACTTTTGAAAGAGTTATTTCTCGGACTCTCCATAATACGTGGCGCATAAGGTTTGAACGGTTGCGTCAGGTCATATGACAGTGTCAGAATATGCCATCAGGTTCGATAAGTTAGCCCTTCATACTCCTACTTTGATTCATCTAGCCAGAGAGAAAGTCCACAGACTCATTAAAGGACTCAATTATGACTGCAAAAGTTTGTGCAACTCAGGGCAAGTTGATACTTTATGTCGGCTAGTGGTAGAAATTGTCCTAGACTTGGGAGAGTCATATTTCATCAGAGCACTCAGGCTACGTGACACATTGCAGTTACAACTCAACTACATGACTGATACGCTCAATTTACAACTTAAAAGAGTGCAAGCGATCGTTGTCAAATATAGTAACCCAACAAGGTTGGGGTCGAATCCCACAGAGAACAATATGAGGACGATTAGGAATGCTATTATCACTTATCGCGCAATGCCAAACAAATAAGAATTTGGGTTTTGTAAAGTGTTTATAACTAAATGCGAAAGTATAAACTAACCTAGAAAGCGAGTAAAATGATCAATGGCAACAAGAATAGATTCTTCGGGAATTACACTCAAGTAACGATCCAATGTATTTCACGATTTTACAAATATGAGCGAGTTTATGTTAATTAGCCACGAATAATAATTCTTAATTAGCTTTTCCCAAAGAATAACAAGACTTCCTAATTGAATTATTCCTAACCCAATTAGGAGATTAAGCACTTCCGGGTTTGGCTACAAGTAGTTTAATCCTATCCCTAGGTAGAATCTATAAAATGAGGGTTAAATCCTCAAGTTCTTATTAATTAATCTTTCCCAACCCCAAATTATCTTTTCCAAAATTAATTAGGAGTAATGGGCGAGTCCTAGGGTTAGCTAATCCCTTTGGAAACATTAAAGAACAAGAATAATTAAATAAACAACAACTCACTTCATAAATATATGAAAATCATTCAATACATAAGCACAACAAGGTATTTAATCCACACTTCAAATATGAATATTCCCATAAACAAGATTTACGTGTTGGAAATAATACTACACACTTAGATAATCAATACAAAGCAAGGAAATGAAGAAATAAACATAAATGGGTAAGAAATTCTTAACCACAATGGTGAAATCTTCAAGACCCAAGTGTGTGTGGAAAGCCCTAGCTCCAAGACTTGTTCTTCTCTCTCAAAATTATATTTACAAATCCAAAGATATGCCCAAAGATGTGCCAAGATCCTGTATAAGAATGGGTTGGGGATAAAAATATGAAATTATAAATCTGCCCAGTTTTCGCCCAGATCTTGTTCTCCGCGATCGCGGAACTATGTTTGCGATCGCGTAGGCATGGCTCCTGAATTTCTGCGATCGCGTGACCACGTCTGCGATCACGTAAGGTTTAGTCCTCAAGTTCTGCGATCGCGTGTATCCTTTTGCGATCGCGTAGTACATTTCAGAGCAGGGGTCACATTTCTTCTTCGCGATCGCGTAATCGGCTGTGCGATCGCGGTTCGCACTCTTCTTGACTTCTGCGATCGCAGGTCAAACCTTGCGATCATGGATAGCATCTGACTTCAGTCATTTTCCTTCATTTTGGCCTATTTTGACTTGATTTCTTCCATTTCTTCTCTAAATCACATAATACCTGAAAATTGCCAATAAACCTCAGAAAATGTCCTAGTTTTCTATCAAAATTACATCAAAGTCTAAATATTGAGAGGAGATAAGTTGGTAAAATACCAACTTATCAAAGCCCCAAACTTAAACCATTGCTTGTCCTCAAGCAATTCAAAAACAAAGAACATCTAACAAGGATAAGATCATTTAGGCACTATGGCAAGTCAAGTATTATTCCAAGTCAAAAAGGTCAATTCAAGCTCAAACTAATGACTTTGGTTGGTATCAACAATTAATCCAAGGCATAGGAGTCACTACCTTTTTGCACATTTTTTTCTTCAAAATACCACATTGGTCAAAGTAACCACCAAGCATGACAATAAAGATTCAAAGTTTTCCTCTCCATCACTATTTTCTTCCTTCGCTCATTCTTCCCAATTGAAAATGGGATTAAATTCACCACTCGAGTCTCATGTGCCCTCACACTTTAAGAGAGAATCCCAAACTCACAAATTGCAATTCAAAACATAGAAGGGATGTCAAGTAGAAGATTCAACTCTCTCTCTCACAAAGATATTCAAATGCGCACAAGTAGTACCATAGGCTTGCCCTTCATGTATTTCTCCACTAATTTAGACATACTTGATTCAAAATCAATTAGCACTTAAAGGGTTGTAGTTTATTATTTTGGTAAAGGTATGGCGCAAGAATGACTCAAACCTCCCTAAGTGCTACACTTCTTCAATAATTAAAGTCCACTTCCTTCAAGAATTTTCCACTCTTTCTTCTCTTTTTATTTAATTTTTTTATTCAAACTCTCTTCCACATTTTTTTACAACACTTTTAACTTTTTAAGAAGCTTCCATACCACAACTTCTTCAACTTCCACCCCCAAACTTAGGCTTTTAGCTTATATTCACACTTTAAATTACTTAGGGAGGTATGATTCTACAAGAAAATCAATAAGAAGCTAGTAACATGGTTGCCAAAGAAAAAGTAAAAAGGCTCAAAGGGTTGACTAGGAAAAATATTTATGGGTAGGAAATTTAGGAACAAAAATGGTTCAAGGAAGGCCTAACATCATTTTTCAAACCAAGTTAATCTATTATTTCGCCTTGAAGCACATTACGGGCAAGTTCTAGACTACAAATGATGCAAAAGAATTTTTCAACTAAAGCTTACCACACATGGCACATGAAAACTCAAATGGAATACAAATCCAAAGTTCAATTGGAACCAATGAAACTCAAGGAAGTCATATGTAGCCTAAAAAGCTATTTAGTGAATCAAAGAGCCAAAATTAGAATCTAAAAATCACAACAATGAGCATTCTTATTGTTTTATATATATATCTCTTTTTATTTTTTCACATGCCGAGGTTTAAATTATACTGGTACCAAACAAGTCATATGTTGGCTTGTGGGCGCAAGATTACATCCCAAAACCTAATTTATTCACTCTTAATTCCTAAACTAATTACTAGACTTAATCCCTTAAGAAAGTTGTCATGCTATCCATCATAGGAAAAAGTCACCCGGTTCAACGAAAATCATTTCCTTGGAAAAGAACCATGGTAGAAAGAAAAACCAAGGAATAATGCTACTATACATAAACAAAAATACAAACCAAAACAAGAAAAACATGAAAAGAAAGAAAATGCTACTTTAACAAACTATCATAAATACATTAAAATATTTACCAATCTACACAAGTTCATAATTAGCCAAAAATAAAACAGAGGTTGATTTCAATGTTGTACACAATCATACAAGAGCCACCCCCAACCGAAGATATTGCATTGTCCCCAATGCAATTATGCAAGATAAGATAAAAAATGAAGGAGGTGCTCCCTGGGTGGTATCACTCATCACTAGAAGAACTGGGAGGTGCAAGCTCAAAGCCCTCCTCCTCGGCCTCGTCCGGACCACAGAATTTTCTCAACGTGCTCATGATCTTGGAGAGGAACTTGCTCTTTTTCTTCTCGTACTCCCTATGCTTCTTCTGCCTCCTCTCAATCTTTCCCAGCTTGGCCTTGATGGTCTGTTGTTCCCTAGAAAGGTCGGCTACAATCGAGAGAGTCTTGCCTGGATAGCTGAACCTGAAGAAGTGCCCTCCTCGGGTGGTGCAAAAGGAAGGCCAGCTACAAGCTAGCGGACCTGTGAATCTACCCCATAAACCTGTCTAGAAATGTACCTGAGAGTAAGCGGCCCCTGATCCAGTGGCATGATAGCTTTGGAAGTCCCAGGAGCAGCTGTAGGATCATCAGGTCTCAATGGCATCAGGGAATTGGCCAAAAGTGGGGGCTGCCACATCAATCTTCCGCTTCTTTTGCGCATTTCCAGCTCCTTTCCTCAACAGCGGATGGATGTTTTTCTTCGGGTGTCGCTCATTTTCATTGGGCTTTGGCACCACCCCAACATTGTAGCATAGTTGGGTGATCAGTGACGGAAAGAATAGGCTCCTGGACCACTTTGCTACCACCTCTGCCATCTCATCATAAATAATCCGCCCGACATTCACTGGGATTTCCTCCATGATGGCACATATTATTCTTGCCTTCTCAAGTGTTACCTCTGTCTCATTTTTGGACGGCATGATGCGAGCACAAATGATGGAGAGCCAAGTCTTGGCCTCTGTAGTAAACTCTGCCGATTCTATCCTGGAATGATTTTTGATCCAGCCGGGTGTCTGTCCGCCATGCAAATGATCAATGTACCACTGCAACCTTGCTTCTTGGGCTCGATCTCTGTAAACCTGGTTGTCAGCATTGGGCAGGTGGTAGAGTGCATTGATCGCCTCAGGACTTACCCTTACTTCTTTGCCCCTCACAGTATTTACCAACTCATCAGCAAAGTCTGCTTCCAAAGCATTAACATAAAACTCGCGGAAGACTTCATGGTTGGTTGGCCTAGGATCAGCTGCGAAACACATCCAGCCACTAGTTATCTATCTCCCATGGAACTCAGGCCATCGGTTCTCCAGTCAGTCAGGAGGATGCCTCGTTCCCGAATCATGCCTAAGGATAATTGCTTGTCATAACGCCCAGAGCATCTAAGGGAAGAGAAGGTGGTGGCATCATAGTAATCTTCCGCAGCGGCCTGTGCACCGGGCGTTTGAATATTTTCGAAGGGTGTTGAGTCCATTTTTTTCTAAAGCGTAAAGTGCCTACAAAAAAATTTATCATGTCAAACAATTATAAGGACACTTTAAGAAATGTATTTAGGGGTAATTGGGCCAAAGAAACCATTTAAAAAGCATTCGAAACCATCCTGTGCAAGCTCATTGGTTTGCTTCCTGGGCAGTTATGAACTGCGATCGCAGAAAACGGTCCGCGATCGCGGAGAGCAAAGGCTGTGAAGCCCTGCGATCGCATCCCAGTTTACGCAATCGCGTTGAACAAATGGCCGCTGCCCAGGTGCTGAAGCTACGTGATCGCAAACAGATTATTGCGATCGCGATGAAGAAAATAGAAGCCCAGCATATTTAGACCTACGCGATCGCGGAAAGAGGCATCGGGATCGCGGAGGTCGTCTTCATCGACCAGTGATGATTTCTTTCAAACATACTAACAAACACAAAGTGGGTCTCATTTTGTTTTTACAGATTCAAGTACCCACTCTATGGATTTCTCCCCAAATTTTACACAAACTCTACACATACACTCAACCAACCTAGCAGCAAGCAGGCACACAAGAGGTAAATTTCCCAATTTTCAACAGAGGAAGAATAATTTTTCGAGCCCTAAAAATCCCTCTTTGGGGTTGTCCAGTTTATGAGTTCCATAAAATTTCGAAAAACAACTGAAGTATAGAGTTAGGAATCTACATACCTGGAGAGTGATGACCAATGGGTGAAACACAGATGAAATTTCTTGGCTTAGAGACGATTTTAGGGGTACAAGGAGTTGGGAAATTTCTCTGCTCTGAGTTTTAATTTCGAAAGACTGAGTGTTTTATTTCACCAGGCATTTTAACCCAATTCACTCACCTGAGAACTGCGTCGCAGTGAATATGTCACGACCGCAGAGAGTAATTTATCTCGAGGCCTGCGATCGCAGTCGCTTTCCTGCGATCGCGTAGAGTAGGAAAATTTTCTACTCTTCGCGATCACGCACTGATTTCCGCGATCGCAGAGCATTAAGATTTGCTGAGATTTTTGCTGACATTCTGCGATTGCCTTTTTACCTTTTGAATCACATCTGCGATCTTAGATTGTGATATGGGCGCCGCAGACTTGGGCAGAATGCCCAACAAAATTTTTGTCCCTCCTTGCACTGCGTTTGGCCACCCGGTACCCCCGACCTGCTCAAAACGACTCCAAAAAATATGAAACTTGGCAGATTAGTGTAAAATAATATACTAAGCTAATCTAACAAAGAAAATTTTAAAAACGACCAAAATATTTGAAAAACGATGGGTTGCCTCCTACCAAGCGCCGCATTTAACGTCGTGGCATGATGCATGTCAACTTTTATCACTTTTTTCGCCACTTTGACGATATGAATTGGGCACCTAGCTTGGAATCAAGCTTGTGACCACGAGCGGTGGGGTGTGGTAAGTAGATGACCGAGCCAAGCCTCAATTTCTTCATGTTGCACTTCTTGGCCTTCATGTGAGGGATATCATTTTGCTTCCTTGGTTCTTCAAATTGCAAGATGTATGGTATGAATTTGTCCTCCTCGCAACACTCCATTGACTCGTGTAGTTCAACTTCCATTTTACCACACAATTCCAATGTTGAGAAATTCTTGGAATGTGCCTTCAAACTTCCAACTTGCAAATTTTTCCGGATTTTGACATCCTCATCTTCCCCCGGAATAGAGTCAATTGCAACCAAATTTTCAATTATCCCGGTTGACTCCAATTCCATATTGTTGTTGGCATCACTAATACTCATGGAGTCGGTTGGCGGATGTTCAAGGCTTGAGTCCTCATAGTAACACTCACTCTCACCCTCGGAATCAAACTCTTCTTGACTTCCATCCACACTTTCAACTTGAGATGCATGATGAGTCTCCATAAATGCTTGCATTTGATCCTCCAAGTTGTGGATGTGTTCATCATTTTGAGCCACATCATGTTTCAATTCCTCAAGAGCAAGGTTGTGTTTTTCCTCATTTTCAAGAATGGCCTCCAACATAAGCATGATCCTCTCATTTTGAGCATTTGAGAGTTCTTCTTGGCTTTGTTCAAGTGCCAAGGAAGAATTGTCAATTTCTTAGCTTTCACTCACCTCCAAGGCTTTTTGAACCCTTGAAGCTTTAATCATTGCATCCATTAGTGAGTGTAACCTTTCTAGTGCCAAATCATTTTGGAGACTAGTCTCCAAAAGATCTTCCAAGGCATTTTGTTCATTGTTACCTTCTTCAAGTAAGCACTCCAACATGAGCTTGAACTCTCCATTTCTACCATGCTCAAATTCCTCCACTTCATTGCCCCTAAAATTTCCATCACAAAAAGTAGATTCATCATAGTGGGGGCTCAGGGACGGGACAGACAAATATAAACAATCATCCCAATGACCATTTTGGCAACCACACCTATCACAAGTACTCCACTCATAGGTTTGCGATTGTGCGCACAATCCATCCCGGGGAGAATTTAAACAATTTTGCCACAAGTGTGGTCCTCCACAATAAGGACAAGGGTCATCAAAATATGAACAGCTACCATCCGGCCAATTATCATTATATGATGCCATATTTTGTTTGTTTATGAAAAATTAAGAAAATAAACAAGAAAAATAATTACACAAATATTCACAAGTTTGGATCAAAGCACTCAAGCTTACTTCTCCAACAACCAATAACCTAAGTTACGCCTATTGTTCCCCGGCAACGGCGCCAAAATTTGATACGCTCAATTTACACCTTAAAAGAATGTAAGCGATCGTTGTCAAATATAGTAACCCAACAAGGTTGGGGTCGAATCCCACAGAGAACAATATGAGGGCGATTAGGAATGCTAGAAAATTATCACTTATCGCGCAATGCCAAACAAATAAGAATTTAGGTTTTGTAAAGTGTTTATAACTAAATGCGAAAGTATAAACTAACCTAGAAAGCGAGTAAAATGATTAGTGGCAACAGGAATAGATGCTTCGGGAATTACACTCAAGTAACGATCCAATGTATTTCACGATTTTACAAATACGAGTGAGTTTATGTTAATTAGCCACGAATAATAATTCTTAATTAGCTTTTCCCAAAGACTAACAAGACTTCCTAATTGAATTATTCCTAACCCAATTAGGAGATTAAGCACTTCCGGGTTTGGATACAAGTAGTTCAATCCTATCCCTAGGTAGAATCTATAAAACGAGGGTTAAATCCTCAAGTTCTTGTTAATTAATCTTTCGCAACCCCAAATTATCTTTTCCAAAATTAATTAGGAGTTAATGGGCGAGTCCTTGGATTAGCTAATCCCTTTGGAAATATTAAAGAACAAGAATAATTAAATAAACAACAACTCACTTCATAAATATATGAAAATCATTCAATACATAAGCACAACAAGGTATTTAATCCACACTTCAAATGTGAATATTCCCATAAACAAGATTTACGTGTTGGAAATAATACTACACACTTAGATAATCAATACAAAGCAAGAAAATGAAGAAATAAACATAAATGGGTAAGAAATTCTAAACCACAATGGTGAAATCTTCAAGACCCAAGTGTGTGTGCAAAGCCATAGCTCCAAGACTTGTTCTTCTCTCTCAAAATTATATTTACAAAGACAAAGATATGCCCAAAGATGTGCCAAGATCCTGTATAAGAATGGGTTGGGGATAAAAATGTGAAATTACAAATCTGCCCAGTTTTTGCCCAGATCTTGTTCTCCGCGATCGCGAAACTATGTTTGCGATCGCGTAGGTATGGCTCCTGAAGTTCTGCTATCGCGTGACCACGTCCGCGATCGCGTAAGGTTTAGTCCTCAAGTTCTACGATCGAGTGTATCCTTTTGCGATCGCGTAGTACATTTCAGAGCAGGGGTCACATTTCTTCTTCGCAATCGCGTAATCGGCTGTGCGATCGCACTCTTCTTGACTTCTGCGATCGCAGGTCAAACCTTGCAATCGCGGATAGCATCTGACTTCAGTCATTTCCTTCATTTTGGCCTATTTCGGCTTGATTTCTTCCATTTCTTCTCTAATTCACATAATACCTGAAAATTGCCAATAAACCTCAGAAAATGTCCTAGTTTTCTATCAAAATTAGACCAAAGTCTAAATATTGAGAGGAGATAAGTTGGTAAAATACCAACTTATCAATGACTAGCTAGGGAAAAAGGAGTCGGAATGTCGAAAGTGGAGGTCAGATTCCTAGAGGTGGAGACCTAGCTTGTTGATATATTTTCTATGGTATGGCTGAGGTCGTTACATTAAATAGTGCCATTACAAGAACAATCTATAATTATTATAAAGTGATGATTTTCTGAACTTGATTCGGTTATGCGTATCTAATAAAATTCTTCTAATATGCTCCACTCTCGGGTGAGCTTCGTAACTCTAAAATCTACTTATGGGAATACTTGTATTGAGAAATTCTATGGAGATAGCCTTGTATATCATTACGTGTTGTAATTTTGTCAACAGAAAATATTTAAAAGAAGAAAAAGGAAGGTTTCGAGTGGAACGATATGCATATTACTTGTGAGTCAGAATTGAGGATGAGATCCTCGCTTTTTAATATGATTTGGTATATTTAAACAAAAACCGGGCTACGAGTCGCGATGGAAGTTATGTAAGGATGAGATCCTTGTGATGGAAATTCTTGTGTTTAAATTCTCCCTTGTGAATTAAAATTTTACTATAGTACTTGTAGGGAGTCATGCCTGTTAGGCTTATTCTAAAATTTATGTATAAAATAATAATAATAATAATAATAATAATAATAATAATAATAATAATAATAATAATAATAATAATAATAATAAAATTAATTAATTAATTAATTAATTAATTAACTATATGTGCATAATTTGCCAAATTCGTGCTATAATTATTGAGCCTTAACCTACAAGGTAGGTGCCCGCCCATGTGGCGTTAAATGAGACACGTTAATTCGGGTATATAATTGGGAGGTCTTCAAGCATCGTATCTTGTTATCGGTATTGTGAAGGTTTGAAAGGAGATTTTATTTGTTGACGTGAAGCTATTTGATAATTATGTAGTTGGCCATGAACAACTATTAAGGAAATAGAGGTAGTCTAGAACTGGCCTAGATCCACTCCAGCCACGGAAATTAAGAGCTTCTTAGGTTTGGCGGGTTACTACCGTCGTTCTGTGGAGAAGTTCTCATTTATAGCAGCCTCAATGACTAAATTGACTCAAAAAGGTGCCCCATTTAAATGGTAATACGAGTGCAAGGCGAGCTTTCAGAACTCAAGACAGCCTTGGCTTCAGCACCGGTGTTGGTGTTACCATCAAGTTTGGGTTCTTTCACAGTGTATTGCGATGCTTCCCGAGTTGGCCTTGGAGCAGTGTTGATGCAGAATGGAAGGGTGATTGCATATGCATCTCGGCAGTTGAAAGTCCATGAGAAGAATTATCATGTCCATGACTTGGAGTTGGAAGCCATTGTTCACGCATTGAAAATATGGAGGCACTATCTTTATGGCGTGCCGTGTGAGGTTTTCACTGACCATCGCAGCCTCTAGTAATTATTCAAGTAGAAAGATCTAAATTTGAGACAACGGAGATGGTTAGAGTTGCTAAAATATTATGATGTCACCATATTATATCACCCAGGGAAGGCCAATGTGGTGGCCGATGCATTGAGTAGAAAGGCGGTGAGTATGGGCAGTCTTGCGTATATTCTGGTTGGAAAGAGACCGTTGGCTTCAGACATTCAGACTTTGGCTAATCAATTTGTGAGGTTGGATATTTCGCCCAACAGTGTTCTGACAAAAAGAACCGGTGCGCCCCAAGGCGACACACTTGGCCGAAGGAAACCCTTTTCTAGAAGATCCTTCAGCTGCTCCTTTAACTCCCTCAATTCCGCTGGCGCCATCCTGTAGCGTGGAATAGATATTGTCTGCGTGTCTGGCAATACATCAATCCCGAAATCGATCTCTCTGTCTGGTGGAATCCCAGCAAGCTCATCCAGAAAAACATCAAGGAATTCATTCACAATAGGCACGGACTCGGGAGCAGGCACCGCAGAAGTGGTGTCCGCAACCCGGACCAAATGGTAGATACACCCCTTTCTGATCATTTTTGAGGGCTTAAGGTAGGAAATAAACTTACCCATTGGCACAGTATTCTTCCCCTCCATCTCAATAGCTGGTTCATTAGGAAACTCGAGCCTCATAATTTTGGTTCGGCAGTCGAGTTTAGCAAAACATGAATAGAGCCAATCCATCCCCATTATTACATCAAAATCAACCATCCCTAGCTCAATAAGATCGGTCGTGGTATCCCGACCACACACCGTGACAACACAATTCCTATAGACTCGCGCGGCCATAATAGATTCACCAACCGGAGTCGACACTGAGAACGACTCATGAAGTTGTTATGGTTCTATCCCAAAACTTGAAGCAATAAAAGGAGTAACATATGACAAGGAAGACCCGGGATCAATAAGGGCATACACATCATGAGATTGAACAGTCAGAATACCTGTGACGACATCTGGGGAAGCTTCTGCACTCTGATGAGCACTCAGGGCATAGAACCGGTTGGGTCCTCCCCGACCCCGTGCACCACCCCTAGCTGCACCATGCCCTGCTGGTGATGGAGAGCCTCGGGCTGGAGGGCGTGCTGAGGATATAGCAGCTGAAGAACTGTATGGTTGGGCGATGCACCAACCTGCTCCCTGGCTGGATGAACGACAATCTCTCTGAATATGGCCTCTCCTCCCACACCTATAACATAATGGCATGTCCAGGTGGCCCGAATGCCACTTCCCACACTAAGGACAGAGGGTCCTCTGCTGCTCCTGGAAACTGCCTCCTAATCGACCCTGATGGTGGAACCTCCTGCTACCTGGACCGGGCCCAAAGCGACCTCCCTACTGATGACTGTGCCCTAATGGAGGGGCACTAACTGAATACGGGGCATAAGACTGGGATAACCCTGATGACCTTCCCCCGAGGACTGATCTCCCACCTTCAAATGAACCCCCAGGGTTTCCCGTTAATCGGGCCCTACTACCACTTTCTCGATCCATCCTTAGTTTTAACTTCCGAGTCGTTGTAGCGTGGGCGAATCCCACAATCTTCCCATAGTTCATGTCAGAATGTAGAGAAGCTGTGGAAGCTTCATTAACAACCAAGGGACCAAGGCCCTGCACAAACCGGCGAACTCGGGCCTCCATGGTCGGCATCATATGAACAACATACTTGGACATGCGTATGTGTTGGCCCATGTCACTGAATGGGTTTTGGAGATTGACAAAAGGTGTCAAGTTGAACCAGGTCCATCATAGCATACACATCTGAAAGAAGCAGTTGGAACACGAATAGTACAAGTCTAGGAGATATCAGTGATTGCTGAGTATCAAAGATCTAAGAGAATGTCTCCTAGTACGAAAAGGTTGCAAATTGATAGAGAAGACAAAAGTTGATTTCAGCTAGGACAAAAATAGAGGAAGGAAGTTGAGTTACAATCAAACTCGTTTACCAAGGAAGAGTTGGATCAGAATTGAATCATGGACTCAACAAACGGACTCTATAAATAATCAATGTATTACTGCTGAAAGGGGAGACGCACAAGTGCTAAAGTGAATCAAGTTCTGAAGCAAAAGTTCCAGAGATTTTGCAAGCAGAATTGTTGTGCGATACAAAGGCTACAGTTCAACTAGAAGAAACAGTTCCATTGTTTATGTATTGAGTCTAGTTGATTGTAGTAGGAGTTATAATATTGTATCTTATCAGCTTTCATAGAAGCAATTGTAATAGGTACAAATTAATCAAGTTAGAGTTAGCTTGAAATCTGTAGAAATTAGCTAGAGGCTAGTTGATACAAAGAGGATTAGAGTTAGTCCTAGGATTACAAAAGAGTTTATTTTGTAAGTCCGTTTTGGCTCAGAGTTTTAGTGAAGAGTTTGAGCAAATCCTACTGAGGAGTAGGTCGTGGTTTTTTCACCTTTTGAGCCAGGTGTTTTCCACGTAAAAATCCCCGTGTCTTTACTATTACTTCTTAATTATTCCGCAAACAGTAGTAAGTAGTAGACTAAGAAGAACCAGGTTCTTCTTATTAGACAGCACCCGAAAATTGGGTACTGCACAATTAACTTGTAATATTGTGTAGTATTAAAGTCTAAAACAACAATTGGTATCAGAGCAGGTTATCCTTGAAGAGTCTAACACCTAGGAAAAGAGCAAGCTGAGTGCACCACCTATGAACTGGGAAGGTCAATCAATTGCAAGGCCACCACTCTTCAACGGTCAGTATTATTCTTGGTGGAAGAATAGAATGAAGGATCACCTTATTGGAGAGGACTATGAACTCTGGGACATAGTTACTGATGGACCACTTGCAACAATGAAGAAAACTGCTGAAGGAGTAGATGTGCCTAAAACTAGGGCTGACTGCACAGCTGAGGATCTGAAGAAATGGGAGAAGAATGCCAAGGCCAAGAAGTGGCTAGTGTGTGGACTAGGCCCAGATGAATACAGCAGAATCCAAAGCTGCACCACTGCCAAGGAAATCTGGGATACTCTACAAGTGGCACATGAAGGAACAACTCAAGTGAAGAGGTCTAGAGGTACATTGCTATACTCTCAGTATGAAAACTTCACTATGAAGGAAGGTGAAACAATTCAGGAGATGTACACAAGGTTCACAACCTTGACTAATGAACTCAAGTCTCTTGGAAGAGTCATCTTTGAAGAAGACAAGGTTGAGAAGATTTTGAAGAGGGTTCTGCCTATCTACTGGGAAAGCAAGATAACTGCCATTCAGGAATCCAAAAATATGGCAACCCTTAGACTAGATGAGTTGATTGGCAACCTTACTGCTTATGAACTCCAAAGGCAGACGATGAAAATGGATGCCCCAAAGAAGGAAAGAAGTCTATCACTAAGGATCACAGAGGGAGCAGATCTGGAGGATGATGAGATGGCCATGATCACCAAAGAATTCAGAAACTTTCTCATGAGGAAGAAAGGCATCTCTAGAGGGGGAAACTTCAACAAGGCAAAAGCTCCTGAAAGGCCAGCTAATGAAGGATGCTACAAGTGTGGAAAAACTGATCATCTCATCAAGAACTGCCCCCAGTGGGAAGTAGAATGGAGGAAGGAGAGATATGAAAGAAAGAACAGGAAGAAGGAACTGGTCCAACCCAAGAAAACTACTACAAAGGCTATGGTTGCTGCTTGGGGGGAAAGTTCAGATGAAGAATCAGAAGATGGTGAGACAGAAGATCAAGCTCTCATGGCAATTGGAGAATCTGATGAGGAGACTTATGAAGAACCACAGGTAAGTATCTCACATCTTAAAACAAAAATAAAGTTTCTATCTAAGGAGAAACTCTCTGAGTTGCTGCTTGACTTCATTGATGATTCTGAGGAGACAACTAAAGAGAAAGATCAACTATCTAAAGAGTGTGCAATGCTGAGAGAAAAATGCATGGACCTGGAAATAAGGGTTAGTGAATCTGAAAAGAAAAACGTTGTGTTGATGAACTAGGTTCAACCACTCGAAACTGAGATTCTAGAACTAAAATCTGAAAATTTAAAGTTAAGACTAGGATCCAGCAAAAAGTTAGTTGATCACTCTCATGCTAAGTTAGAAGAAGACTTAGGTAAATTAAAAGATAAAATATATGCCAAAGATGAGCAGATAAGATGTCTTAAAGAAGAACTTGGCAAAGTCAAACATGAATTTGATAGAACACGTAAGTGGAATAAGTCTTCTGATGCTTTAATATGGCTCCAAGAGAATCATAGTAGCAACCGGAGAGGGCTTGGTTTTGGGAGTCAATTGCCTAAGTGGGATCTCAAAAGCAAGTATCTCACTCTCCCTGAAAATAAAATTTGCACCCATTGTGGGAAGCCTGGCCACTCTAAATATGAGTGTTCTGCAAAAAAAAAGGCCAGTCAGAAAAATGAGAGATTCATTAAAAAGAAAAATTGGATACCAAAGTGGGCCAGAAAAAATCTGATTCATCCATTCTCTCATGGAAAAGGACCCAAACTAGTTTGGGTTCTTAAAACTAACCACTGATTTTCTTTTGAAGGTACAAGTGAAGGGAGGCAGCCAATTTTGGTTTTTGGATAGTGTCTTCTCTAAGCATATGACATGGAACAAGGAACGGTTCCTTTCACTTGAAACCTCAAAGGAGGAAATGTATCCTTTGGAAACGGAAAGAAAGGTGAAATAATAGGGGTCAACAAGGTAGGTAAAGATGACACA